>CAMOHE010026166.1:0-30266 GCA_946598075.1 Artocarpus hirsutus | reverse complement strand
TTTTTTTATCTTATATTCATATTTTTTAAGTCAAACAAATCAACAAGGGATAAAATTGAAACAAGGTTTTTAAATTCTCTAATTTCTAAAAACAAAGGGATAAATTGAGAAATAATAAATACTAAAAGGTATAGTAATATGATTAATCCTTAATTTGTATTATTAGTCAGACATATAAGCTTTTAAGTGTTTTATTTTCATGTATTAGCTTATGAATTTAATGTATTTATTAATTTAGCTCATTGGTCTAAGTGAGGACCAGTAAAAAATTTATTTTATCACAATTATTAATTTATCAATTTTTTTTTGAAGGGATTTTAATTTTTTATTTTTAGATAGAGTCATATGTGATTTTACTGTTAGTCCACTACTAAACAGTAAAAACTATCCCATAATCTTATATATAAACCTCTGATGGATTGAAAACAGTGATAACTCTTTTCATTCAACAAATAACAAAATTCAAAAAGTTAGAGTCCGTTTGGTTCATAGATTTGAATACAGAATTTGAATAAAAATTATTCAAGTTGTATATGAATCTACAAACCAAACAGGCCTTTACTTTTTTTGTGTTATTTTGTCTCCAAATTTACTACTGCTATGGTTACTTTTCGTAAACTTGTAGCATTCCCGAATTTGTAGGTTTTTTTTGCCTCAAAATTTACTGGCATCTTGACCCATTGATATTAAATTCTTTTGTATTAGAGATTTCACCTTGCTTTTTTATTTTTTTTTTTCCTTTTTGTTATAAGTCTAAGACTCCGATATATTCTTTTATAAGTTTTGTGACGGAGCTAGTCATGCGCAAACAATCCCCCTTAAGTATTTTTTTTTTTCAATTTAAAAAGATGTAATATGTATAGTATAATAAAATCAATCATGACATATAATTACTATAGTGTTATGACAACACCCCTTAAGTATTTTTTTTTTGAATTTAAAAAGATGTAATATACATTGTATAATAAAACCAATCACGACAAATAATTACTATACTGTTATGATAACAAAATAATGAAAACAAGTTTTAAATTATTTAAAGAATCAAGAATTGAAATACATTATTATATTTCAGTTAAAAAAAGGTGAATTCTATGATTGTTATAATGAAATTAATAATAATTTGAATAATTACTATAATAATAGATAAATGCGATAATAATACGATAATGTTAGATAAATACAATAATAAATATATGTTGTTATCATGCTCTTTGCATTTTCTATCTTATCCAACGTTTTGCAAATAAATTAGGTAAAATGCTAATTGAATATTGCTATTAGGAGTTGGCCTCGCCCAAAAAAAAAAATGTAGATAAGATTGTCAATTCGATTCCTCAATCTTAAATTTACCAACTAATCTTGCTTTCATTCAAAAATGAAAGTCAGAGAGGAAATATGAGATTCACTCTCATTTCTAACACTCGTTCTTTAATCATAATAAGTAAACGTGTCATAATAATCTTTTAACACAATAAATAAAGTCTCTTTACATAAGTAAACAATAATTAAATCTCTATGGCATGTGAACTTATATCAAGGATATATAAGTAAGATTGACATTTATTCTTTTCAAGCAGGAATCAATGCTAAGAGAATGCAACAATTACTATTTTCTTTCTCATTTGTTGTCTAATGTGAAGTCATCAAAATACCATTCCTAAGTTTGCATTTAGACTTCTAGTTAAATGGGAAGGCGAAACACTTTTTTTTTTTTTGGGGAAGTTTCATTCAATTTAAATAAAAGTTACACAACTGAAAATAACAAGATCTCATAATACATGAAAACAAATCCTCGAAAGAGACTGAATCCACCATTAAATTCTGACGAAGCTCAATGGAAGAAATGTCCGTTTTGTAGCACTCGAGAATTTTTAGCGCATTATATATGCAATAATTAAAGATTATGTTAAGTAATTTCAAAACAAATTTTGTGAGTTAAAGTTTATGCTCAAAAATTTGTTAAATATTTTAAAAACAATTTTAGTATTTCAAGGATTATTATTTTAATCTAATTTTTATGATAAATTCTATAAAAATAAAAATGAGATTTTTAAGGTTATAAATCATGCCATAGTCTTATACAAAGAATGAATTAATTTTTGTAAAATGTATTACAACAAATTGTAAAACAGAAATACAGTTTAAGAAAAATAGTGTATAGAAATACAAAAAAATTATACAATATTAAATAATGCAGCATAAGGATTACTGATAAAGTTAAATAGTGAGGAAATTACACAGTCTAGAGGATATAAACAAGTAAGGAATGCAACGTAAGTTTATAACAATATAGAAAATATACTAATAGTATAGGAAAAATATTGTCAGTAAAAATTTAGATTGTATAAAGTTTAGCAACCAAGGAATTATACTATGTAGTGGATATGAATAAAAATAGGAGATTGTGGGACCTCATAATTTGTATAGAAAACATGCCAACAATATAGAAAAATTACTGTCAGTATAAATTTAGACTGTATAAAAATAAAGTGGGCCCACAAGTTGACACCCAAATGATGAAAAATGTTCCACATCTTTCCCTTGATGGCTGGATTTCATGAACGGTGGATAGCCCCTAGCTTAATTGTTTTTGCACTAGAGGATTTAAAAGGATAAAATCCACGAAAGTAATACCTCTATGATGGAAAATTGACCACCTCCCCTAGGACACGCCACCACTTTTAGAATGTAGAGGACTAAGTTTTCTTTTATTGTAATTAAGCCCTTCACCAAGTAATTTGAAAGTAAGGGCCTATGGTGATAAGGCTAGTTAATTCCATCATTGTTGCTTGGAACATGAAAATAAATGCCTCAATTCTCTCCTCCCAAAACCACCCATCTAGCTAATATTCTCTCAAAGTTTTAATAATTTTAAGCCTCCAAATCATCGAAAGAGGCAAGTGTTGTGGAACAAAGATTAGCAATTTTAGAAGAATGTTTAAGTTTCTTAAAGGAGGATCAAAAGCTTGAAGAAATCCTTGGTAAATTCTTAAACCTAAGTCTTAAAAAATATATTGTTTTCATGAATTAAGATTATGATTTGTAATCTTTTTGTACTACGGCATGTATAAGGAACTTTATAGTATGATTAAATGCTATAGTAGAAGACGATGGTGATGATAGAAAGATAAAAAATTATGGTTTAAGATTAAAAGGCAAAGTGTGACAACTTTGTCTTAAACACTAAGTTTAAGCAAACTAAGTGTTTGATAAAATAACTTTGAGTCATGGCATGAAAAGAAATTGTTATGGTATGCTTATTTTAGGTGTTATGTTGATGACAATGAGATTAAAGGATTGAAAATGAAGGTTTAAGTATAAATGAAGAAGTTTGTTAAACTTTGTCAAAAATGCAAAGTTTAAGTTTTTTTTTTTTTTTAAGATTTGAATGTTTGAGGCCCTTAGATGCCGAATTATTCTATGAGTTCAACATGTGATTTATTAGAAACATCGAGATAGATAAATTTTGTAAAGAAATCCTGCTCGAATTCCGATTAAAGCAAGCAAAAATTATTGATTTTGGTTTCGTCTTATCGAGAACGTCATTAAGATGATTGATTTTAAAAAAAAGTTAAAATACAAAAGTTGTAGATCTCATCAAAACAATTAAAATTCTTGAATGGTTTGTAAAAACTTTACATCATATTCAAGTTATGAATTTTACAAGATTTTAAGTACAAAATTTCGTAAAAAGGAAAATGTTTTACAATCATTTGAATTTGACCAAGGGGTTTTAGTAAGTTTTAATCTTTGCGAAAAATTGAATGTTTTGGCATAAGATAAATGTTTTTGGTCTCGAGGGCAAACATGTCAAGATTTCGTCTTTCAGCAAAAGTTGTAAAACCATATAAATGAAAATTTTCACTAAGAAATGTTGTTTTCCTATACTGCTACGGGTAGTGAGTAACCACAAGTTCTAATTTTGAAAGGATCAAAAGCTTTTACTAAGAAAGGAAAAAGCAATAAGTTAACAGCAAAAACATCAGATTTTCATAATATAGGTCAAAACCGTAAAGTCTCGATAAAATAGTTTTTTTCAGCGAAAAGGAAACCAATATTGGTTTTTTGTAATGTTATAAGAAGTAAAGAAATGTTAGTTTCATTTTAGAATTGGTTCTGAAAGTTTTCTAAGACCCATCAAGGGTAAAGTAGTTATTTTCAGTAAAAAAGCCAAAACGGATTCCAAAACATCCGAATTTAAAAAGTGCCTCTTGGCGGGAATTTTTCCTAACTTGTAAGTGACGGAATGACAAAGTAAAATGAGAAGTTTAGCTAAGTAATATTCAAGTTACGAAGTTTACAAAAACCCCGTACAGGTAAAATTATCATTTTTAAAAAGTCACTAAAATAGACCTGAACACTCCAAATTCGTGAAATGCTCTTAAATAAAAAATGTTTCGTTTTATATCAAGTCATGAAACTGTCAAGTGAGATAGGAAATTTAACCAAGGGGCGTTCAAGAAAAAAAAAAAGGTAAACCAATAAGAAACAAGGTTAAGTAAAAGGAATGAAAATGTTTAAGTTATGTTATAGATCAAGTAGGTTGGTAATAAAGAAGTTATCAAGTAGGTTGGTAATAAAGAAGTTAACTAATATTCGGGTATCGTTTGAACATGACACAAAACTGATTAATAGAAGAGAAATGTTAAAACGGGAAAGCTAGAGCAATTTATAGATAAATTTTAAATCTCACTTACAATATGAACAAAATGAATTTCAAATCCATTGAATATGTTTTATGTTTGTATTTGTTATGCATAAAGTTTTAAAGATCAAGCCAAGACTTGCAATGAATTTGTAACTATTATGCTTAAAGTATGTTTGCATTTGTCATGTATAATGTTTTAAAGATCAAGTCATGTTTTGCAACATGTTTACATTTGCTATGTTTAATGTTTAAATGTCAAGTTATAGCATATGATATGTAGCATTTGATATGCTCACTAAAGTTTACAAGAAGGTAAATCAAAGATAATAATTAAAGTATCGTACCAGTCTCTTTGATGTGAGATATATAAGTTATGTTAAAGTTATGACCTCGTTGTTCAATGGTCTTAAGCCTTTCACAAGGGAAGTATTATATTTGTGATCTCATGAATGATGATGTTGGTATGAACTCTTATGCCCTCAAGACAAGGAAAAGATAAGAACGATGGGGAAAAGTTTAAGTAAGATATGAATAATCATAAAAAAATCATAAATAAGTGTTTATAAATAAGCATAAATGGAAACATGCATTATGATCTTACTTTTATTCCTTTCCATGAAATGTTTATGAGATATGTTTATGAAAAATATTTTGAGAAATGTTTTATAAGAAAGGTACATGAAAAATATTATATGAAAGATATTTACAAACGAAGGTTTATGAAGAAAATTTCATGAGAAAGGTTTAAGAACAATATTTTACGATGAATGTATTTAACGTTTTGTGAGATTATATTTGAACCTATTGAGCGAAAGCTCATTATAACTTCCTTCATGTTGAAGGTATTCCTACAAGAGACTGGTGTAACTGGTAGGTGAGCTTGAGACTGTGATGGACAAATGCGAAGGTTGGATATGGATATGATTACAATAGTTTTCTATTGCTTAAGAAAAAGTTTTATGTTGTTTTTAAATAAGTTTTAAGAAATGTTTTGAACGATTTTAAAGTTTAATTTTGAGCCATGTCTCAATTTCTATTGTAATGAAAGTCGTAACAATTTCAAAAAAATTTTAAGAAAGAAAAAAATTTTACCTAGTATTTTTCTTAAAAGAAAGTAAGATTAAAGTTCAAGAAATGAAGTTTAAGCAAGCTAAGTAATGACCTGAAAAGGCGGGACGTTACACGCTTAAGACCCGATGACGGAAACAATACTTCGACACACTAGAATCGAGCACATGTAATGCTCTTTTTGACAAGGCCCCTACAATCGATGGATGCTTCCAATCGATTAAAGGGCAAGACTCACTAACACTAGGGCCACCAATAACACCATTGACAGATACCTTGAGTGGAATTAAATACCCATCCATGCAAATATCTAGTGGACTTATAACAAATTCTGAAGGTAGGGAGACCACCTTTACGATTACAATATGAGTATAAACAAAAAACAAACAACTACATCTATGAGGTGAATACATCAACATTTTTTTTGAAAACCAAACATAAACTAAAGAGATAACATTAAAAGCTACAAACGACCAACGATTGAAAAGACCTACTAACGACAAAAAGGCCGCCGCCGCCAAGACATGGAGTCTAGAATTATATTGGGTAGCTAGAGATAAAAGCACAAACATCAACCAAATGAGGCGCCAACACTCACCGAAAAGAGCACCGCCACACCGATAGAGAATCTCCTATGCCACCATCCCATTAGCCACCTTCCACGCCTCATCTTGTGGACCAGCACTAAGCCCTTCCCTCCCGTACCAAAAACATCCCAACTAACCCCCACACCACCTAGATCTGAGCCTCTAGAAAGCTAAAGATCCAAGCGACATACCATCCATCGGTCGCAATGCCCAAAGCCACCACCTATCCACCCAAGTTCATCGCTCCGCTAGCCTACCCTAGCACCTGTTGCGAACCTCCAAGCCCCGCCAAATAGCCCCCCAAACCACCAATGACTCGCCTCCCATTTAAGACCCGTTCAAGACCAAACACAACTAGGTGCCCACCCCTTCCTCAAAGCCAGAGCACGAACGGCCAGCAAAAGGTCATCGTTGGGCTCCAACTCGATGGGAGATAAGGGGACATGCTAATGAGGGCCTAAAAAACCCTAGCAGATAACGAAATTAGAAAGCGAGAAGAAATAGAGAGCCTATTTTAAGTCTCAACAATTCAGTGGTTAAGAACAAGGAGAAACACTTTTGCTTTTCCTATTTCCTTTCGTGTAAATTAATCACACGCAGAATTTATTCACTCTTCCAAAAAAATACAACGACTTCCATTTATTTATTTATTTTTATAAAATTCTTCCAACGGCATGCAATAATAAAATAATATTTAAATATATATTTTATAAAAATCTTATAAACATAAATTTTATAAAAATTCTAAAAGATTTTTTTAAAGGATTCTATAAGATTTTTTTTTAATACGTCAGTATCATATTAAGTAAAATAATACTCCCATAAAAAAGTTAACTTGTTACTTGTTTCATTTCAATATAAAAGAAATATAGTCATACAAGTTCCTGTTACTCTTGTTTTACTTAAAGGTGAACCCTTGGTTGAATACGACCCCCACTTCAAGCGAAAACACATTTATTACTAGAGTGTCCCCTATGAATTTAAAAAAATTGGACACTTGTGAAAGCTTGACTGCTTTAAGTCATTGATTTTACCAATAACTAATATATCACCATATTTTTTTAACTGAAAAAAACATATTATAAGAAAATGGACTAGCCGATTATTACAATGACAACGAAACATTTGTAATTTTTTATATTTGTTTTGCTCAAGTGCTGCTACAGAAACTTTTGTAACAAGTAAAATGGACAAATAATTGCCTTCTACTTTGGATTCGATTGCTTTTAAGGTATTCATTGTTTTGAGCAGCAAGCAAGAATTGACGTTTCTTAGGAAAAAAATGTAAAAGAAGATGCAATAATTGACATAAGTCGAGTTTGGCGGAAGCTACCTGCCAAAAACAAAATGATATATTGTTCAATAAAAGAAAAACTCAAATGAAGGCTTGTTATTTAATTATATATACACACATAGTTGAGTTTCAAATTGATAGATTTGACAAATTAAGAATTGCTCAATATGGAATATAATTTAAAACTTTTGAATTAGGATTTTTTTTTCATTGCTACCAATTCAAAATTCTTCCCAACCAAGTCTAAAACTTTTGGATTGGATTGGATTAAACGGATTTTACATAGATTTCACAAACACTCTTAAAATATACTTTTTAGATTAATATTTTAAGTTATGGGTTGGAGATGATCTAAAGGATGATACAAATGGATTGAGGCTTAGTGGCTTACCATATGGTGAAAGGTAATCAAAGATACAACATTTGTAAAATCAGTGTTTGGTTCAGACCAAAAAAATGAAATTGAAAATTGATTAAGGAAATTAATTGAGTTGTTGAATGTTTGGAATAAGAGGTATATAATTATTGTAAAACGATTTAATTGTTTTATAAATTAGTGGAATAAGTGTTTTACAACTTTGTGTTATGAAATTACATTTTATAGTTTTATTCAAGTAAGATCTCTTGATTTTGATTTATTGAGTTTATGTTTTACAGATACGAGCTTTTAGGTAGGCTATGCCTCTTGGAATTGCGTGTTTTTTTTTTTTTTTTTTTATCATTTAAATCTGACCGCGATTACATTAAAATGATAAAATTGCAAAACCTCGTAAATTTGAATAATCCAAAATAATACCCAAATGATGTTAGTATTTTCATATTTTACCAAAGAGTTCTTTTTATGAGTTTGTTGGCAAGAGGATTTAAGTATATTAAAACAGTCGATTTATATCTCAAAAAAAAAAAAAAAAAAGCGTCAATTTTTTGAATGTAAGTTGACAAGTGCCTTCCTGCCTATGGATGGTATATCAATCAAATGACAAGGGTGAAAGATTTTTTAACATAAATATTTATCAAATAAATTCAACTATTTAAATTAAACAATGTATTATCCTTATCGAGATATAATATGGGATATAAATTTCTCTCTCTCTCTCTATCTCTTTTTAGGGACTGCCTTGCATGTGAACAATTTAAGGCACATTAGTACAAAAACAAAACTTCAGGATACTTCTAATTAGATAGAATGAAAGTTCCTAAAAAACAGTCATTGTATTTGGTTTAGCAAAAATATTTTAGAACAGATTTTCATATTCCATCAAAATTTTTGTGTTGATTCTATTTCTAAATTCAATATTTGTTGATGCATAAAGTTGGCATGTCACCGTGGGCAACGGTGCACACTAGTCAAACTCGTTACTCCACCTGGTTTGACCTATCAGAGAGAAGAAGACTTCCAAGTAAGGAAGACATTGTTTCGGTGTCTGTCAAGACTACTCAAATGTTTAAGTTGGTGTACTAATATAGTAAAACAAGCAGCGAGGTAGAATATGGGCAATGAAAGAATGACCCTTACTTCATCAGTGGAGGATTAACTCATATTTATACAATATAGCTAAGAGTTGAGTGTGGACCATAAGTAATTTGTGAGCCGGGTGTACGATTGTATAGAGCCCGTGGACTGAGTGACAAGTTGTTAGGATAAATACCCTTAAAACATGTGATATTTTGTAAAATGACATATTAATAAATAAATAAATAAAGTGAATTTTTCATTATATTTGTATGCATGTATTTTGAATACTTTATAAATATCATTAAGAATCAGTAATTATCTATGTGATCTTAAATATTATATATAAGTGTTACATACAAGAGGATGATATATAATGATGATAATTAAAATGTCAGTAACATATGATTAATTATTATTCAATTGAAGTATAAAATCTTAATTAAGCGTTATTAGTACAAGTCATTTCTATTGAGAATAGAATGATCTTGTACGAACCATTAATGTAGCAAGTCATTAAATGAATGCACTGTATATAATGATATTATGTAGGACTTAAATATGATATGTTATGAATATATAATAATTTTCGTTAAATATAGCAAGTTCTAATTATATTGACCGATAATAATATATAAGATGAACATAATCCTCAGTTATAAGCAAAATCCTATTTATGATATTATGTCTTTTGATTTACTCGATACATATTCGGGAATCTAATTATATCCCTTCTATTTTAGAGGTATAGCAAAGTAAGTAGTCAAAAATGATAATATTATAAGATTTAATCCATTCATTGTCTAACAAGAAGTATATAAATAATTCTATTAAGTATGGATTTGAGACTTGAATAATATGAGCACTCAATTTGTGATTAAATTTATAAACTTATTATTCATTAAAGAATCAATGGCACTCAACGATAAAAAAAATGTAATTACAGAAGTTAATAGATTTTACCTAATTCTAATTATGAGTTATTTATGGAGGATTAATTTCTATGCAATAACTATATCAAATAGATAACTCTAAAGTATGTAACTATATCTATAATTTTAAGAGTGCAATTTAAAGTTTTTACTAGAGTAAAATTAGAATTAATAAAATTAATATATTAGTTTTATTGGGGCTTAAAATTATGAGTCTATTAGTCCCATGCTATCCTATTAAACGCTATTTGGACAATTGGAATTGTTTGTTTAATTAATTAATTAAGGTTATAGAATTCTAAATGAAATATTACTCAAAATAAATTAATTATGAATTAATTTTTAACTATTAAGTAATGTGTTTATTTATTTATTAATAAATAAATAATATTTAGTAATGAAAGACACACAAGGGGGCCCTCCCACCATGTGTGGCGTGTACCTACACAGGAAACTCCAAAGCTTGTACAGACAATTTTTTTAGACTTTCTAATTTCTGATAATTATGATTTAATTAAAATGGAAATCTAAATTTGGAAACAAATAATATTAGATAATAAGCAGTATTCCTTCCTTTACTAGCTGGAGATTAAAGCCATAAGCACAAAGAATCTCTCTGTGTGCAGTGCAACTTGCAGTATAAAGAGAGAGAAACTTGTTTCTTTTATTTTGATTAAGTATGTGATACTAAAATTAAAATAAAGGAAGTTTTAGAATTAATCGAATCTCTATTTTCTATAAATAGAGGCATTCTCTATTTATTCTATACACAATTAAGAGTCAAGGGTAGATAGCAAAAAATTATACCAAAAAGTTTAGCAATAGGTGTGTAGAGAGAGAAAGAAAAAGAATAAAAGTTCTTTCATTCTCAATACTGCTTTGCTTATAAGTTAAGATCAGCGAGAGACAAAAGTAAATGAGTGATTATTAGAAACCTTTAATTCCTTCTATGTTCACACGTTCATCTATTCGGTGTCAAGGACTAGGCGGGGAAGGCTTTGGTTTCATATAGAGAATAGTGATCTTTAGGTTGATTTTTTCATCCTAATCGCTTCAACTAGCAAGATTAAATTATGTATATATTTATCTAGCATTAAATTATTATACTTTATAGTATGTTTTACAAAAGTGTTGAGAAATTGTTTGTTGTTTACGTTCCACACTTTTATTACAATTTTGCATATTTTATCCAAAAACAAGTGTCAACATTTCAAAAGTGAGTTGCTTCTCAAGGGAAAGTGTAAATGGGGTCACATGGTGGCTGGACAATGTACCTCCTTTGGAGGGTGAATTTCTCAAAAGGTGAATGTTGATTCGATCTGGGGTGGCGTCCCGGTTGGAAAGTTCAATGAAGTCACAACCTGGACCATATTTGTAAACTACCTTTCACGTTAGCCTGGTTTTATTTTCGTTATTGAAGTTAAAATAGGGTAGTGTCTCGTGGGTAGGACCATATTTGTTGCAACACGAGATAGTTTTTTTTTCTTTTTTTTTTTTTAAGGAGCACTTTACTTCCTATTATTTTACAATTATTATTTGAGAGAATTATTGTTATTATTATTATTGGATTGAACATTCCTTTTTGTTTTGTTGATGGGGCAATTTATTTCAAATTTTTAATTAATTTGTTAATAATCTAATAGGGTGTTTGGCAAGTTAATTTGGACCATTTTCTCAGTTATGAACAGTATAAAGTTCTCACATGTTATTAATAAAAACAGTTCTAATCAACGGTTTTAACCACCTGTCAACATCTCATAATAGAACACTTAAAACTTTATAGCGTGTGACATAAAATTATTTTAACAAAAATAGTTTAAATTATATTCTCAGTTATAAACAATATAAGACTCATACATATTACAATAACAATAAAAAAATTATTATAATATAAAAATCTTAAATGTTATTATAAAAATAATTTTAATCAACTGTTACGTGAAACGTTGTACTAAACTACATATCAAAGGGTTAAAAAGCTAAGGTAGGCAGCAAGCTGTACTCACGTTGCAGTCAATTTATATCGGGTGAGAAAGGAATCGAAAAATAAACTAAAAAAAAAAAAAAAAAAATTAACCAAAAAAGAGCAAAAAGAAAAAACGCGATTAAAATCTTCACAGTAAAACAATCCCATGTGCTTTGGCTCCTCCGATCCATCCAAACAGAAATACCGCTTGGTTGAGAGAAGTTCCGTCTCATCTCCATCTTCTTCTCACGCTTGACCCAAGAGACTTCCCAAAATACGCCATGAATTCCTTGGTATTTACCAATCCGCCACTCCCTCTCTTCTTCTTCAACTCTTTCAAAGGAGTTTCTTTGCATTGCTTTTTCTCTCTCTAATAATTTTACTTTTTTTTATTCAAATTCAATGGAGCAGCAGACAACTGTATCGGGATCTTCACAAAGCCCTAGATCTCCGTCTTCGCAGTTGTTCCTCTCAGTCTCGGTCACTGATCCTGTCAAATTGGGCAATGGCGTCCAAGCCTATATTTCCTACCGAGTGATCACCAAGGTCTTTCCCCATTTTCAGCTTCTCCAAATTCTGTTAGGGTTTTTTTTTTTCTTTCCAAAATCAATGATTCGTATTTGGGATAAATTTGGGTTTTTTTCATTATTCTGGATACGAAATTGAATTGTTATGCTGCTTAGTGATTAACGATTTTGTTTTGGCAGACGAATTTGCCTGAATACCAAGGGACAGAGAAGATTGTGATCAGACGATATAGTGATTTTGTTTGGCTGCGTGATCGTCTTTTCGATAAATACAAGGGGATTTTTATTCCTCCTCTTCCTGAAAAGAGTGCTGTAGGTAACGAAACAATTCGGAACAAGCAATTTCCTTTTTTCTTTTTTTTGGCTTTCTTTAGCACGAGAAGTGGAAAACCTGTTGATTTTGTTGCTAGAGAGTAATGGGTAGAAGTAACTGGCATTAATTTAGCACTCTATCTCTCTATATTTGTGTAGAGAAATTCCGTTTTAGTGCTGAATTTATAGAGATGAGGCGTCAAGCGTTGGATGTATTCATTAATCGAGTAGCGTCGCATCGCGAACTTCAGCAAAGCGACGATCTCAGAACTTTCTTGCAGGCAGACGAAGAGGTGATGTTAAATTTCTGAAAGATTCTATAACACTCGAGGTGGTAAAGGGTTTGGGTCATTGAAGTCGATTTCTTTTCAGGAAAAAAAAATCTTCTCATGCTTAGAATGCATCTAACTTGGTGCTTTTAGTATTTATCAGGGTCGATGCCCTTTTTTGGTAATGTCATTTATGAGAGTTTCAAATTAGAATTTTGTATCTGATGTCTTTGCTTTCGTATTTTTCTTTAGACGATGGAGAGGTTAAGATTGCAAGAAACCGGAATATTTAAGAAGAAGCCAGCTGACTTCTTGCAGATTATTAAGGTACTGTGGTCTCTTTATAAAAATTTTTTAGTGGACTCGGGAAAGTACAATCATGAATGGCTTTTTTACAATTGTTTTCTGACCTTTTGTCCTAAAAACTGATCTGCAAGTTTGATTTATTGTTTCCAATTTGCTTTGTTTGTATCTAGCACATGAAACATTTATCTACAGAAATTCCAGTGCTTTCAAATTGTGCATGTTCGGACCAGGTTTTATCATAATACGTGGATGTCGGTTTTTGACTGTTGACATGTTATGCTAGATATTATTATCATCTGACTCATAGTTGATTATGTGGAAATCGCTTAGCCAAGCGAAAAAGATAATTATGATTTAAGATTTTTGTGGTGTTTGACACAAGATAGGTCTCGTGATAAATTCATAGTTGACATGGATTTTATTTTTGAAGATATTTTGAAGAATCCTATACTTGCCAGGGAGTGCTAAAGTACAAGCGCATAGTTTCCTTTTAAACCATACCAGATTTTTTCTTGTGCATTAATCTTCCATGCCAACTGAAATTGATAAGCCAGTGTGCTAGAGATTTGTTCTTTTGGGACCTTCCATTTGTTGAGATTGCTTTGTCTCTTTTTATGGCAGGATGTACAGACTAAAATGAGTGATGTAGTTCTTGGAAAGGAGAAGCCAGTGGAAGAATCAAATGCTGAGTATGAGAAATTGAAACACTATATCTTTGAGCTTGAAAACCACGTGGCTGAAGCCCAGAAGCAGGCATATCGTCTCGTAAAGAGACACAGGGGTAATGAGAATTTTTAAGCCCTGATCAATTTAAGCTGTTATCTCTTGTAGTTTTTCACATTCTTTAGGGCCATTCTGGAATGGAGTCAGTTACGTAAATTTGTGACTGTTAGATATGTTTCCACAGAGTATGGCCAATCACTATCAGATTTAGGGAAGGCATTCAAGCTCTTGGGAGCTTGCGAAGTTAATGGTCTTGCGAAGGCATTTTCTGAGCTTGGAACCAAATCAGAGGCAATATCAACAAAGCTGCAAAAGGAGGTAGTCTTCTACTGTAAAAGTTCATATCTATGGTTTTTTCCAATAAATTTTTTGAATCGGCAAGTTCATTGAATTGGCATACACCATTGAACTATTCTACCGTGCAGGCTCAACAACTCCTAATGAACTTTGAAGAACCCCTGAAAGATTATGTTCGTGCTGTGCAATCTATCAAGGTGAGTTTCAATTTTTACTTGGTTATACCCGCTGATGTTCAAATGTACAGTGTATTAAACTTTTTGATACGATAATGTCAATACAATAGGATAAGTACTATGGATTATTTGTAGAGGATTTTCCAGTTGGTTGGAGTAATCTTCAGTCGGTTTTGCTGTTTCTTGAACAGGCCACAATAACTGAGAGAGCCAATGCCTTCAGGCAACATTGTGAACTTGCAGAAACAATCAAGTTGAAGGAGATAAATCTGTATGCACCATGATGATCATTTCCTCATATCTATTTATTGTTTGCATTTTATATTATCTGCTGTAAGGATGCATTACAGAAAAACAGTGCAAGCAAAAGAATTGTTATCATATGGTATATCTTCTATGGAATATGTGCGACTGATTTATGGTTCATCACTTCTCGTATATGAGAAATACATGGTCATCTCTGGTCCTAGATGCGCATAGAAATTAATGTTCAATGCCATATTAGATTTAACATATGACTCAGACATGATTATTATAGAGTACTTATTTTGTGGTGTGCAGTGACAAACTAATGCTTACACGATCTGATAAGGTGGGGGAGGCTGAGATTGAATACAAGGAGGTAAGAGAGCTTATACAATTATCTATGGCGTAAAATTTTGGAATTATTGTATAACCAAAATTGGTTTTGCACTGCAGTTGAAGGCTGCCAGTGAGGAAGCAACAAGAAGATACGAGACAATTGTGCGACGAATGAACGAAGAGTTTCTACGCTTTCAGGAAGAGAAGACCAACGATATGGGGATTGCTTTCCATGAATTTGCTAAAGGGCAGGCGCGTCTGGCTAATGGCTTTGCAGATGCTTGGCGAAGTCTCCTCCCTAAACTCGATGCATGTTCTCCTGTTAGTCATTGACTGGGGAATACACGATGCATGTTCTCCTGTTAGTCATTGATTGGGGAATACACTTCTTCCTCTTGCACGGTTGACACGGATAGCAGGGCAGCGCTTGCTCTGTAAAACATTATGACATTTGGGAGTTTTGTTCTGCTATTCTGGTCTTGCACACCAATGCGGTTGTGGTTGTGGTTTTTTTTTTTTTTTTTCCTGTACAAATTCGAAGCTAGGTGAAAAACTGAGAGTTTAAATTTTAAGTTTATATGCAGAGTAAAACCGAATAAACTCGTGTGTATCTCACACATTCATTTTTCATATTTAAACATACTCTCATTGGTTTCTCCTTCGCTTGTGGATTTGCTTTGCATTCCTCTGAAAGAGAGCTCATTTTCTTCATCGGAGATTGCGAGAGGGGTGTTGATCAGAGAAGGAAGGCCTGCATCTTAGGCCATCCTACGGAGGCAAAAACGTCTAAGCGTAGGAAGATTTTTTTTTGTTTTTTGGGCTGGAAATATAGGGAAAACGCAATGGCAAGTATTAGGAAGTTGCCGATCAAGGTTTTTCTAGCCCCAGCTGAAATCCATGTTTGAATTTTGAAGTGGGTCTGAACTTGGCAGTTGATTTGCACAGTTTAAGCTCTCAATATAAACACGAGAAATGATTTATTATGAAGCATAAGGGATGTCTTATTTTGCCCCCTCACAATTTAAAATGGCACAAAACTATCCATAAGCTAATTATAAGTTGCAACTTAAACATTTTTATTGAGAAAAGGTCAATCTTTTAATGGTTTTAATCATATGTAAGTCAAATGATCAGTTGATTAGAGAACAATATGCGAGAGTCATAGGGATGCCAGTGTTGCGACCAAAGGAGGTAGCACTTCATATTAGTGTGAGAAAAAAAAAAAAAAATCTATTATGTTTAAATTTACTATATTGTTCTTTACTAAGAAATCATGTGACTCTCATGTGATCAAAATTGTTTAACAAGTGACATATTAATAATGAAAGTATCAAAATTATAATTTATTTTAAGAATTTTGTGTCCGTTTGAGTTGTAAAAGATGGAGATAGCCACTACTTTTTAGGGACTAAATTTAAAATTAATCTTATGAAGAAATGTTACGGTGGATTTGATCAATTATTCTCGGGGTCTCATCTTGAGACCTCTAGACAATCAACGGTAGAGATCGACACATAGCATTCCTCATATAAAAAGGTGTTTTTCTTTAACACATAACATCAACATCTCGGGTATAAATAAGTGTATTTGTTTGTAGAGACTTGAAACAATTGTAAGGAAAGAATTTTCAGTATTGGTTTAGGAAAACAATAATCACGTCTTTCATGTTGAAATTTGTAAACTTCAGGCGTTAGAGTTATCAGAGTTATGGTATGCTTATAATTTTTAAAGTAAATATAACAATTTGTACATTTGAACCATATATTTGCAAATTTTGAACCTTAAACATGCAAAAATAAAGATATACTTGCATACCAACATGGGTGTCATGATGGCACAATGGAAGATCCATTTTAAACTAAGATATATTTGAAGTAGATTTTTATAAAAGAAGACATGATCTTAAGTTGGTTAAATTTTTTTTCTAAACATCTTCAATCAAAACTTTTAATTGTTATAATATAAAGTTTTTACATGCTATAATATTTGAGAAAAAATAAATTACAACCCCTGTTTAACAATTACAGTACCAGTCGTTTTTGTTAAAGTATTTTTTCTCATAAAATTTTTAAAAACAAAAAAAACGTTCAAACTATAAAAACCCATACCGACTGCTCTCCTCAACAAATTAATGTTTTAACTACTCGCAAAATTTAGCGTGCTTGTTGGTCCCCACAGCCAAGAAGGCCTATCTTATCTATTCTTCTCCCCAGCCATTCAGCAAAACTGATTTTTCACTTGAACAGAAGAACTCCCAAACTCTTTCCAATCTCCTCCATCTGAGAAGCAAATCCATAAGCCATGGCCTCTGCCTCGAGGTCGCTGCTCTACTCCGCTCGTGTAAACTCGCACGTGCAACTCTCTCCTCCTCCGACGGCGTCTTGGCCATTGGTATTCTTCAGCTGCGACGCCGTTTCGTTACCAAAGCTAAGCAAGCTGGCAAACCTCCACCGTTACTCGCCGACGGCGGCCAAGGCGTCGCCTGCAAGTGACGGCATTTTGCCGGCCGCCGACGATGACCCCGAAGATGGAGTGTCTTTGGGGACCATGAAATTGCCTTCCGATATCGATCTCCAGAGATTCGAGTCTCTGCTCTTTCAGGTTCCTTTTTCATTTTAGTGGGCGTAGAAACCGGATTTAGATCCAATTTATGCTAGATTTAGCGTGCCCTGAGCACGCTGGAATAGCTCAGTTGGCTAGAGCGTGTGGCTGTTAACCACAAGGTCGGAGGTTCAAGCCCTCCTTCTAGCGCTCTTTATTTTTTGTTTTTCGCGTTCTCTTTTATTATTATTATTTTTTTTTTTTGTGCTTTTCTATATGGAAATATTTCTATTTGTTTTAAGTGGGGAATATTTCTAATTTTATATGCTGTATTTCATATATAAATGAGATGTATAGAAGACAAAAGTGGGGATATAGAATTAGGGATATAAAATATGGATTATATTCTAATTTTATACCCTATATTAGTTTTAAGTGGGGATATTTCTAATTTTATATCCTGTATTTCATATATAAATGAGATGTATATAAGATAAAAGTGGGGATATAGAATTAGGGATATAAAATATATGTTATATTCTAATTTTATACCCTATATTTTGAACTTACTGAAAAACTATACCATGCATAGTGTACTATTGCACAGTTTAAAATTTTATATTGTTAATTTATGTTCAATATATCTCGTTTCTCTATAAACGGTCCTTTTTAAAGAAAAGTAATATTTATTCAAAATTCAGAATACGATTTCAGTAAAATTTGTGAATTTCCCTTTTGTAATGTATAGTGACTATTTGTTCTATGATTAGATTAAAAAAAAAAAAAAAATCTAATGTCTTCGAGATATTAATTGACAGTGGGCCAACAGCCTTTGCCAAGGAGCCAACCTTCCACTCCCTGTCCCTCTGAAGGTAAGAATCCACCGTTCATCTGCTTTAAGGGAGTTTTTTTTTTTTTTAAAATTGCGTTTTAGTTTCTTGAATCACACGTTAGGTTTTTATGAATTTTCATAGCTCATCAATTGGACAGGTAGACAAAATAGGTGGAGGAGCTAGATTGGGGTTCATTACAATAGGGGATGGGAAAACTGAGGTGCTTGTGTACATTGATTGCTTGGTTTTTCCAGCGACAGAGAGCTCCGGGCCAATCTTCCGAGCCACAAGAAATGGACCCTTGAAAGATCAACCCCCTCCTGGCGAGCCCAGGATCATGAGAAGTCTTCTCCAAGCCCTTCAAAAGTCTGTTGAAATTGCCAGACTATGAACCCAATGTTTCTCATTTTTTGCACCGATAACAAGCGTATTTTATGATTCTCATCGTCTGTGAATATTTAAAAAAAAAAAATTATCCGTGGTTATAATTTTGAGTCTGACATGTTTACTATTTATTACCAAAGCATTTTGATAAATGATAGTCACTCGTATTTTATGACTACAATATTTATCTAGCAATGATGTATGATAGATATGAACAAAAGAATGGCGTTAATATTTCTATTGATCGTTCAAGTAGCATTATAGGCTTGATTTTGACAGTCAATTGCTTTAATTTGAATTATTTGTGGTTGAACTTTAGCTCAATTTGGAGCATTCAAGATAGAATCGGCTCGACAAAAAGCCAAGTGGAACTCCAGCCCGATGGTAGCATTTATAAATGAAAGAGCATTAGAATCTCTAATGCAGTGGTAAAATGATGTGCCAATACATAATTTTGATATTTGAGGGTGAAAAAATACTCTCTACTATAACACTATTTGAAATGTGTTCAATTTTGTGATAAATTTACCATAAAACATATCATTATCGCAAATTTGGTATCTGACATTCAACATTTAATTTGTAACGCCCTTACGTGGGGTTAACAGTATTGAATAAATAAAAATAAACTTAAATTCAGTTTCATTCAAATCAATAGAACAGTGTCTATAGGTCTTTAAAATAAAAATAAAAATAAATGTTTAAAAACAAACCACAGTTTTTAGTATAGCATCAAATTATTTAAAATAATATCATTATCATCATAGTACAATTCTCAAATAACTTAGCACAGTCATCACAAAAGTAATACAAATCTTACATGTTCTATACGAGTTACAAATAAACAAAAATCTTCTAACACGAAACCAACAGTGTTATTGCCTATTTCTCGTCAGATAAGTTGCATTAAGTTCTACCTGAGAGATGCAAGTATGATAGGAATGGGCATTGACATGCCCTTACTCAACTTAAGGTTTTATTTATTACCACATTAAAACTACATAGTTAGTTAATTTCTATCATACTTCAGATTATGGGGTTTATTATGATCACATTCTGTAGATACTATAGTTCATCATTACCAAGTTTCATACTTATACATATATACAAATATTACATTTCATCATTATTTTTAGGTATTCACATTAAAAAAATTATCACTCAACTCATCGAAACCCAAATGGGCGCGCTTGGCTACCCTTTAAACATTCTACGGGTGTTCCAATAAGGGGACATTAAACCCTGAGTCCTCACTAAGTCGATTTCTGTTTAGTGTGTTCTGAAACTTTCGACTCAAGGGAGCATTATTACCTCTTACTATTTTACCTTTTAGGGTGTTCGTGCCCAAAGACGTAACTACCGCCGTCTTCACGTCTCACTATTCTTTTATAATCAATCATTATTTATAAAGTTAATTTCCCTAACCATGCCTCTCAATTTACAATAATAGGTGTCAAATCATTATGTTTCCCGCTGTACAATACAGGACGAGTTCCATATCATCATATTATAGATATAATCATATACATTCAAAATATCATCTACATATCTTGCAACATATACCAAAACCTCACAAAAGATGAGTAATAGAATCCCTACCTTTCCACAATTATCTACTGATAATTTTCAGCTTACACAATTTACCATGTAAGCTCCAAGTACACCGTTATCTTAAAACATATAAAATAACCATACTTTAACTTAAATCCTAATTTTCAATTATATCAATTTATCATTTATTTTTATTATTAGTGTGCCATAATCATCAATGTACTAAAATTGTAAATATCACTTTTCTAACTTAATTTTAGTAAATTATAAAATAATAATAAAATAAATATATATATAAATTTTATTTTAGCACAAAATATATTAAATTAGATTTTTAAAATAAATAATATGATTTTAAAATATTTATAATTATAATAATTCAAAAGTTTGATATTTATAAAATTATTTGAAATTACAACCTGTATAGAAAATTATTTATTATTTTCAAACCATAAACTATCAAATAACTATCCTTGTCTTAGTGGTCTGGCCCTTTTGACTTGACCTGAGGTTAGAGGTTTGAATTCTATTTAAAGCTTCTTTTTATTGAATTTTTGTATGGAATGTCGTTTTAAGAAAAACGACATATAGTTTCTATGAAAAATGACATGCAGTTTATGAGAAAAATGACACATTGTTTTTCACTTAGAAAAGTCATACAGAAAACCTGAAATTCAAGTTCTAATCTTTTTAATTAAATTCTTAGTTTTCTAACAGCTTTTTAAGCATAGAAACAATGTAACAGCTTTTTAAGAATAAAAACAATGTATAAACAATATATAATAATCTCTATACAATATAAACTCATTTTCATATATTTCCATACTCAAAATATAATAATTTCTATCTAAAGCTTTTTTTTTATTGAAATTCTGTATGGAATGTCGTTTTAAGAAAAGCGATATGTAGTTTCTATGAAAAACGACACGCAGTTTATAAGAAAAACGACACATCATTTTTCACGTGGAAAAACTCATACAGAAAACTTGAAATTCGAGTTCTAAGATTTTTAATCAAATTCTTAGTTTCCTAACAACTTTTTAAGCATAAAAACAATATATAAACGATATGTAATAATCTCTATACAATATAAACTCATTTTCATATATTTTCATATTCAAAACATAATCAAAATATAAGTTTAAAGTTTGAAAAGTTTATCTCAAATTCAAGCCACATATGTTGTTTTAATCATCAAAATCTCCTTGTCCAAGCTCTATGAGTCCCTAGGATGGAGTTTATGTGGTTTCCGTTGAAAAATGGGTGGAATTTTGAGGTTTGGACTCTCGGTATGATGATTGTCATGGGAGGAAATGGAAACAGAGAAAAAGAAGAAGAAAAAGAAGAAGAAAGTTAAGAGGGAGACAAAGGAAGGATGTTTTAAAGGAAGAAAAGGAGAAGAAAAAGAGAAAAGAAAAAAAATATCATCAAGATCCCGTTGAATGCGGGATTCTTGTCTAAGAGTGGGTAATAAACAACAAAACAAAAAGAGATAATGGAGAATTTACGGGGAGACTTTGAAATAAAATGCCAAAATAGCATATTTGTATTAACTACTGATGCCAAGGGTATTTTAGTAAACATGCTAAATAGGAGTAAGAAAAATTTAGAAAAATTAAAAATAAGTAGAATAAATAATATGAAATAATTTTAGATATAAATCAAAATTTTATAAAGTTTAAATCAACACACTAATAGTTAATTTATGCACAACTATACCGTTAAAAATGACATGTGTTACTTAATTACAAAAGAGCCATTATTATTTTAAAGACTCTAACAAGTTTTTGAAACAGCCAATGTAGTTATTGCTTCTCCGTACCAGTATTCATTGTCTAATTACCAATTGCCGACTATAGCTTGACAACTTGTTAAGAATTAGTGTTTGCTTGGGAGAGTCATTTTCAATCTTTTTTTTATAGTTCTAATTAAAAACTAATTTGGCCCTTTCTCAGTTTTAATTGTTTTTTGAGCCTTTTTTTTTTTAATTCAAACCAAATAAAATCAACATTTTAACAAATTTATCAAACATAAATATTAATCCTAAATTATGATGCTAACTTATTTTTTTTAACTAACAATGTTTCAATCACTATCTCAAACATTTGTTTAGTCATGGCAAAACGTTTTCTTGGATGATACATCACAAACGGTTTACTTCCAAACTCTAGAACAAAATCCAACCGCTTTCAAGAAAGCATTTGGCGCGGTGACACGTGGCCGTAACCCATCAACCTCATCCTTCTCTGTCTTTACGCCGAACCTTTTAGATGCTCTTTTCAGTCACTCTTGATTCCCATTGTATTCGCCGTCTGAAACCCTCTCTCTCTCATGAAAACGAACAGATAACAATGGCGACTTTCTCTATCTACTCTCATCGTCTCCCTCCGAACCTTGAATTCTCCAAATCTAGAACCCAGCACCGGAATCCAGCTAGACGCTTTTCTCTAACAACATGGACTTCCTCCCGTTCAAGGATTCTCTGTTCCTCCTCTAAGGACGATTCCCTGGGCGATAGCTTTCCCAGGTCTGTTTTTCTCTTCCAAAATCTCTTACTGTTTGGTTGCCGAGAAAGTTTGGAAATGAGATTCTTCATATCATGTTGTGTGGTAATTTGGCGATTTTTTTATGTTCAGTAATTTTTGTATCATAGAAGGGCCAGAGACGGTCCAGGATTTTGTTCAGATGCAGCTCCAGGAAATCCAGGATAATATTAGGAGCAGAAGGAATAAGATTTTTCTCCTAATGGAAGAGGTCAAAATAACTTTTTTTTTTTTCTTTTGATATCTGGGAATTTGTATTTATTTATTGCTATTTTGGAGATTTCTACATTTGGTATGGAGTATAATTCATTATGAATGTGAGATTTAATCAAAATCATTCTTAAAACGAAAAATTCTGCAGAATTGACAAAATCTGATGCAAATTTGACGGTGAAATGCTGAATTGATAGAATATGGGAACATGAAAAGTAAAAAAATCTCATTTTATGTTTTGTGTGAGATTGAAATTGATTTTGTTGTTTAGGTAAGGAGATTAAGAGTGCAACAACGGATAAAGAGCATCGGCGATGTCGATGAGAATGGCGAGGAACAGCCTTATGAGATGCCTGATATGCCTTCATCGATTCCTTTTCTTCCTCATGTTGTGAGTTTATCATATATCTACAAGGAAGGAAGCTTATAAATTAGCATATTTGGTTACAGAAGGAAGGATTTCGGATTTTCCATTGCTGATTTGGGAAAGAAATTTTGCTTGTAAAAAAGCTTGACTGGGATTTGGCTCTTAGTTTTTCCCCTTTTTTGGAGCATCTTCATAGATAGTTTATGCTCTCCGATCGTTGCGAAATATGTTTGATGTGTTTAGAATGGCATCTCTTTATTCTGTATTATTATCTTCTTCCAAAAGAAAAATAGGGAAACTTAAAGAAAGTCTTCTGATTTATGTGGTTTTTACTTCTTAGAAGGGATTAATAGAGGTTTCTAGTTTTTGGCTAACTTTGCACTTCATTTTTTGGTAGACGCCAAAGACACTGAAGCAGCTTTACCTTACCAGCTTATCATTTATATCTGGTATAATTGTATTTGGAGGCCTCATTGCACCCACAGTAAGTTCTTAAATTGTCGGTTTTTAGTGCTTCTAAACTACTTTATATCAAATTTATATCAGGTTCTTTATCTATAATATGCTCTTGTTTGTAACTTTCCTTTCTCTTGATAGTTTTGCTTCTGTTTCGAGGGGTGCTCATTAAAATAATAAAAAAAAAAAACATATGAAGGTTGATTTTTTTTAACCGGGTTGTTTCTTATATGTCTGCTTTCCCTGGCAGCTGGAACTAAAACTAGGTTTAGGGGGTACCTCATATGAAGATTTCATTCGCAACATGCATTTGCCTTTACAATTAAGGTTCTTACTTGACCTGTTTTATTTCTTTGCTAGCAGGTTTTAAAACCTGAAGCAATCAGAACTTTTGTCTGTTTTTTCAAGTGTACACTTGCTGTTATCTTAGAATCCTGAAGTATTGTTTCTCATTTTGGAGTTCAGTCAAGTCGATCCCATCGTGGCATCTTTTTCAGGTGGGGCGGTTGGAGTCATTTCTGCTTTAATGTTAATTGAAGCCAATAATGTGGAGCAACAAGAGAAGAAACGATGCAAATACTGCCATGGAACTGGTTTGTATTCGTTTACTACTTTTGGCATCCGTGAAACGAAATATTTTGTCTTTTTTTTGTCAGTCATTTCTTTTAGCGTACCGACATTTTTCACAGGAATTCATACCCTATGCTTATTTCTTTTTTATCATTTACTTTCCTTTTGTTCTTTGGACTAAAGTTCGAATTTACTCTTTGCCAACTCGTGTATGGAAACAGGATACTTGGCATGTGCTAGATGTTCTGCGAGTGGCGTATGCTTGAGAATTGACCCCATTTCCGTGTCAAATCTTTCTAACCGCCCTACGCAAGTGCCTGCGGCTCAGAGGTGTCTAAATTGCTCTGGTGCTGGGAAGGTATTAAAATTAGCAAAAGCATATTTCATGAAAAGTTAACTAATGGAATCTGCATTGTAACCACACTGTCCCCTTAAGAGTTGTTAAATATTCTTTCCACAGACATATTGACTTGCAAAAACTTAGAATACTCCGATTTAACCCTATGATGTTATAATCCCATCACCCACACATGGGGGCGTGATGGTAGGGCCATCATTTATGAGTAATGAGGTTACAATCCCGTGAAGTTGTATACTATTTTTGATGAGCAAATGGACTTTGCTTCGTATGTTGGGGTGGTCATTGACTTTGATTAAACATTTTGTATCTTCATGTAGGTTATGTGCCCAACCTGCTTGTGCACTGGAATGGTAATGGCAAGTGAACACGACCCACGGATAGATCCATTTGACTAAACAACACCAATTACTTAGCAGATTATTCTTCTTCTTCTTCCCTCTTTTTATTTTATTTTATTTTTTAATTTTTATTTCTATATAAGTTGTTTTGTATGTAACTTGGAATATCAAACTCATTCCCGATTCTCACGGACTCCTACTCCAAACAGTCAAAGAACTAGAAAGTAAAGCGTTTGCTAAACAGAATAAAAGCAACTGGTTTTTTTTTTTTTTTTGTCCCCTGTTTGGCAAAGGTTTTCATCATAAAATCAGTTATAAACAGTATAAAGCTCTCACATGTTACAGTAACCAAAAAAAAAAATACTACAGTATAAAGCTCTCACATGCTACAATAAAAGTAGTTTTAACTAACGGTTCCTAACACTTTTCAAACACCACCTTAATCATCTATTAACTTGCGTATTTACTTTTTATTAAAAAGTAAAAAAGAACTCTCTTGCTTTTTTTTTTTAATCTTTAATTTTAGACTGCTTGAAAAAGAGCTCAATTGTTGTCTCTTTGGATTTTTCTTGCAAACTCATCTATGTTATTATTTCAAAATTTCATTTACGACTTTCATGATTAAATGCAGTAGGTGGAACAATTTATGGAGTTCAATTTAAGGTTTTTTTTAATAATTTTTTTGTTGCTAAAATAGAAAAAAAAGTTGGGAGAAAAATTAAGTGAAATGTATACCCTTTTTTCTTAATCTTCAAATAGTTGAAAATATTGATTTATTAAAAAGCACTAAAACCAAAAGCAACATTTATTACTTTAATTAAGAATAAGTAAGGAGATTTGCCGTTCGAAGGGACGTAGACTAGTCAGGAATTTTACATTTTATTTATTTTATGTAATAATTACTAATTGAATAAAAAATTCAAAAATTTTAATAAAATAAACATAAAAAAAAAAAAAGAACGAAGATGTTGCTTGATCTTCGTTGATAACTAAAAAAAAGTTTCAAATTTTAAAGGTAAAAATTTGACAAAAAAGTTTAAGAAAATTTAAAATTAAATAAATGATTTTTTTTATTAAAAAAATATTTTTTTTTAGCATCGAAATTGCTTTAATTTTTTTCAAAAAAAAAAAAAATAATCGTATCGAAAAGAGAAACTTAACCAGGATGAAAATAAAAAAAAAAAAAACTGAAGCTGTTTTGATATTTAAAAAATTAATTTTTTTATGCCTAAAAATTAAAAAAAAAAAAAAAGCCATTAAACAAAATTTTTTTTTGAGAAAGCTAGTCTTTCAAATGCCCTATGTACAAGGGTTTATGAAATGTCAGAGTGAAAATGCCGGTCGAGGGGTCTAAAGTGCCAGATTTAGGCTCTGGTCTGAAGGGACGTGGGTTCAAATCCACAGCTCTATAACTCCCAGAGAAAGAGAGCTCAAACGCTGTTTCAGTGGCGACAAGTCTCGTGCGGAAAAAACTTTGTCTCCACCAACTCTTGATCCGGTTTCTGAGCTCGCTGCGGCACCCTCGCCTTTGAAGAGCTCCGATTTTTACCCGATCATCCCTACCAATCCACCACTTTTCGAATCCATGGCCTTCTAGGATTCGCCAGAAATTGGAGATCTTTCTCCTTCAATCTCCCCTCCTCTCTTCCCTCTTCATCTGGTATACTCTTCTCTCTCTCTCTCTCTCTCTCTCTATCTCTCTCTCTAGAATTTATTTGAAAAAGACTGTTCTGAATAAGCAATTCAAGCTTTTGGTTATGGTGTTTATTTGTTTTTTGCAGATTGGAGAATGGTGCTTGTGGATTTAAGGAACTACGGGAAATCGGTCGAGGTTGAAGCTCTCAGTCCATCTCATGACTTGAACAATGCAGCCAAGGATTTGGCTAATTTGGTCAAGTCTCAAGGTTGGCCATGGCCTGACGTTTTTTTTGGGCAATTCTCTGGGAGGTAAGGTCGCCCTCCAAATCGCTTAGAGCTGCGCTCGTGGCGACTATGGCGAATCCGCTGCTTTGCCTAAACAGGTCTTTCCTTTGCTTGAGCTTCGATGGTTGTCATTTTGTTTTCTGGTTATGATTGGATTTTTTTTTTTTTTTTTGGTTGGAAGATATGCTAGTGAAATAAGAAATTTCGTCTATTGAATCACTTGAAGTTTTGGAGAGAGACTAAAACTTTAGAGAGGGAAGTATATTGGCTCAACTGAATTCTTATTGATGACATGAATTGTATTTATACAAGTTCTTGAACTGAGAGAGTAGTTAAGTTTGTGTACTCAGCATTCTGTAACTAATCAGCTTACTTAAACATAATCGAAATTAGCATATGAGATATGCTGTCACAAACTAAATTCTTGCATAAAGGTTCATTCTTTAGTGTTCATTATCCGGCTCTATGAGCTTGTTTGCTATGAGGGAAAAGTAGGAGGGAGGGGTGGCGAATTAGTACGGAGATTTTGTTGTTTGGTAGGAGAGAAAAGAGGAGGAAATGGATTGCGTAAAAGAATCCAAATCAAATACAATAAGTTAGAGATATTCCTGTTCTTCTCTATTTTCCTCTCCTAGGTTATATGCCTTTTGTTTCCTTTTTATATTCTTGTTTGGTAGGGGGAAAAAATAGGAGGAGGAACTAGGGTGGGAGATAAGTTTAATCGCTTCTTATGTTGAGAGATTAGAGGAGTGATTGTTTGGCTAGAGAGAAAAAGAGGAAGGAATGGATTTAAAGAGAGTTTCAAATTCTTCAGAAAAATTCAATTTTAATCGCTTCTTATGTCGGGAGATTAGAGAAGTGAATTCATGTGATACCAAGATGCTCCTCTTAACAAACACGCGATGGGTACTTAAAATGGCTGTCTGATCATTTTAAATTGATAAAGTCCCATTCAAAAAACAAATTAATAGATAAATGGATAAAGTCAAAGTAGAAGGCTTTTGTGGGAATTTTAGACATTATTGATAATTTCTGGATGGTTGGTTACTTGTGACGGGCCACCAGATTTCTCAGTGCACAGTAAGTTTAGCTTTTGTCACTTGTACTAAATGATGTTCTCTCATCTTGTGCATAAGAAAATGTCTCTGCCTCTTCCTTATTTCCTGATGCAGAACAGCTCTGGGTACTAGATTCCGTTCCAGGAGAAGTTAACCCTGAGTATAGTGATGGAGAAGTAGAAAGTCTTGAAGACATTGCAGAATCTACCTCCTGCAGCATCACGAAAGTAAAGCCCCCTTTTTTTTTCCCCGAAAAGAGCCTCCAGAATTCAGAGGCTCATTAAGTTCGTTTAGAAAATTATAATGTCCTTTGCAGTAAAGTTGTTTTTGGCTTCAGATGGCTTGTGAATCATATGATTGAACTTGGGTCCCAAGTTCTCAAGGTCACTACCAGAATGGATAGGCACTAACCTCAAAAAAACTGGAGATCAGGAAACCTGGGCATTTAATCTTGATGGTGCGGTTGAGATGTTCAAGTCTTATAGGTAAAACTTTTGACTTAATTTGAGTTCTGCCTTGGCCAAAAATTAAGTGAAAAAAGGACTGAAAGTTCCAGTTCATTTTCAAGCCATATTTTCCATATGATATACCGTCTAACAAGGAACATAAAAGTTTTGTGGGGAGAAGTCTTATTGGTCTCTATTGGAGCACCCTCCAAAAGATTTGGAAATAGCTATTGTGCGTGCAGAGAACAGTGATTGTTGGGACCCAGAACCGGTTCAGCAGCTTGAAAGTCTTGCCGCTCAAGAAAGAGGGGGCTCTGAGGGAAAGGTTGCGGTCCATGTTCTTCCAAAGTGGGGTCATTGGGTTCATGCGGACGATCCCAGAGGTCTTCTTTAGATTGTGGCACCAAAGATTGCTTCCCTTTGACCTTCTATCATTGAGTTCCTAGTTTTCTACCATAGAAACATAACTCTGTAATTTGAGCGAATGCGGCTCCATGAATTGCTTTTTCCGCTCACTTGAATAAACATAAGATCTGTAATTTGAATGAATGTGGGTCCATGATTTATTTTTTCTCTCTTCAATTCTTATGGAACAATGTGTTAATAATGCCAATGATATTCACTCCCTATAAGTTTTTGGGTTTTCTTTTTGTGTTATTCCCCTTTATCATGCGGGTCTACAATCAAGGTGTAAACGAGACTGTTCTATCTATGGTTTGAAGTAGAATACAAGAGTGTTTGAGAGACTGTTCTTTCATTTCTTCTTCCATTTCCGCCGAAATACCAATGTTTCTTGCAAATAAACTTAAAGAAAATAATCATTTTTTTTAAAACAAAATAACTAAAAATAAGTGAATATTATTAGATACATATCTAATACAAATCTTAAAATTAAAAACACACTTTAAAATGAAAACACACTTTTAATTAGACTTACGGTTGTAATATATTTCACAAAAATAAAATAATTGACACTTAAAAATACTTTTGAAAATTACCAAAAATATAATTAAACAATAAAATCCTAGAATTGAACATATTTTATTGAAAACACACTAAAACACTAATAATGCACAAAAATACTTAATTAGAGGTTTTAATAACAAATAAAATGTTAAATAAATTATTTTAAACTCAGGAGCACGTGTATTTTTACATGTTATTAAGATGCTCAATCAGAACTCAGAGCCCTTGCTCGTTGAGGCAGGAGAATTGGTCGCACAGGTGAAGTCTATTTCCACCCTTTTCACGTGAAAGTGCATTTTATTAAACATGTGATTTTGCTCCAAGTGCTGTGTTGCCTTTTCTTTAAGTGCACTTGACTCTGATTTAGCGAAGCTCTGTGGGCGAATGTGCTTGTCGGTTCTAACATGCATTTTTTTTTTTTTTTGTCTGCCGGAGTATGTCACTCCAATTCCGACCGATGGCACTCGCAGAAAGGGTGGCAGGAGAGGTAGAAGGTCGTGAGTTCAGTTGCCGGATGGTTCCTTGAATAGATTTGATTCACAAACCAGCAGCTTGGTTTTCATTTCAGATTTG
>CAMOHE010026165.1:2014-44455 GCA_946598075.1 Artocarpus hirsutus | reverse complement strand
TTGAAAGGATTACAGTTGAATAGTGGTTATCAGTCAGTCAAAGTTTTTTATTTTTTCTTTGAAAAAGAATCTTGTTTGAAACTCAAAAAGTGGGGGTGGGGGTGGAAGTGGGTTGTTTGAATTCCTGTTGAAAGGATTACAATTGAATAGTGCTTATCAGTCAATCAAAGTTTTTGTTTGAATTCCTGTTGAAAGGATTACAGTTGAATAGTGGTTATCAGTCAGTCAAAGTTTTTGATTTTTTCTTTGAAAAAGAATCTTGTTTGAAACTCAAAGTGGGGGTGGGGGTGGAAGTGAGTTGTTTAAATTCCTGTTGAAAGGATTACAGTTGAATAGTGGTTATCAGTCAGTCAAAGTTTTTGATTTTTTCTTTGAAAAAGAATCTTGTTTGAAACTCAAAAAGTGGGGGTGCGGGTGGAAGTGGGGGTGCGGGTGGAAGTGGAAGTGGGGGTGGGGGTGGTTGTTCTTTGAAAAAGAATCTAGTCTATTCAAAAGGGGGAGGGGAGGGGAGGAATCAGGCATGTGCTGTGCACGGTACTGATTACATGGGATTTTCATATATATCAAGTCTTAGACTTGTTTTCAATTGGGCTTTGAGCCCAGTTGTTTAAAGTAGCCCAAAGTTAAAATAAGTGGACTTCAAGTCCATTAAAGAATAAAATGGGCCGTAAAATTTAAAGGCTTAAAAGTGGACCTGGTAAGGAACCGGATTAAGTTGACCAGACCCAATTCAGTCCCAATCTGTTGACTGATGCAGGTTGGCAGTTGACTATTAGCTGTTGAATTTGACTTAACTGTTGACTAGCATTGACTTTGATCAAAAAAAATTTTTTTTCTTTTCTAAAGCATTGTATTAGAGTTTTAAAATTAAATAAATTGAAATAAAAGGGTCAAAAGCTTAAAGTTTAGCATTTTTTAAGTTGTATAATATTATAATTTAATTTTATGTCTATATTATAAATAATTTGTTAGTCACCAAAGTGGTCAAATTTGAATGTTTCCATAGATGTCAAATTAAATAAAGTTCAATTACCCATGATTATGTGATGCTATTAATGAGATGACATAATGATGTATATTTTTGTAATGGACATATTGAAGTTCATTGATTATAAAATATTTAAGGATCACTTAAAAGTTGATTAGTTATTTTATAATCATGAACATACCAGTAGTTAATTGATATATTTGGTTAGATATGTTTAGTATATCCAAAAATTGCAAGCATATCTAATTGGAATATATTTAATTGCCAATTATGTGAAATTTAAAATAACAATAATAAGCATCAATTATGTTTATTGTCGTACATTGTTGGATCACCCAAAGGAGAACTTCAACGTACATTTATGCCTATGTGAATGATATTTGAATCTGTATTATGTGTTTACTTATGACTCAAAGCATTAATGTGTGAGCATTCTGTCTATTTGCAGCATTTATTCATGTTTCTCTTCATTCGCAGGTTTCGTCTATTATGAAGTTCAATGGGCTTAACTTTTCTGAATGGTCTGAATAAGGTCAGTTTCACTTAGGTGTTCTGAATCTTGATTTGGCACTCCTACATGATAAGCTCACTGCTATTACTGACACTAGCAGTGCTGAACAGAGATCTTTTCATGATGCTTAGGAAAGATCAAATAGACTGAGCTTAATGTTTATGGGGATGACAATAACAGAGAACATCAAGTCAACGATTCCACAAACTGACAGTGCAAAAAAAGTTATGGAATTTGTGAAAGGTATGTCCCAATCTGCCATTGTTGATAAGTCAGTTGCTGGGACACTAATGGGTACGTTAATTACCATGACATTTGATAGTTCTCGTACCATGTATGAGCACGTCACTGAGATGATAAACATAGTAGCGAAATTGGGATCCATAGGAATGAAAGTGGATGAGAGTTTTCTTGTGACATTTATTATGAACTCATTGCCTTATCAGTATGGTCAATTCCAAATAAATTACAATAAAATAAAGGATAAATGGAATGTAACAGAATTACGAACTTTGCTTATTCAAGACGAAGCAAGACTGAAGAAGCAAGGAACTCACTCCATTAATCTCATGGGTCAACCAGGAGCCCAAAAGAAACCAAGAAAGAAGAATCAAAAGGGCAACAAAGGGTCACTGAAGGTTAATGCGTCATTTGCCCAAATCCACAAGAAGGAACAAAAGAAAGTTGTGTGCCATTTTTGCAAAAAACCTAGACACTACAAGAAAGATTGCCTGAAACGTAAGGCACGGTTCAAAAGAAAAGGTAAGCCTAGTGCTTTCATATGTTTCGAATCAAATTTGGCAGAAGTTCTTCATAATACTTGGTGGATTGATTCTGGTTGTACCACTCATGTTTTAAATACGATGCAGGGATTCCTTAAGACCCAAACCATAAACGCAAATGAAAAATTTGTGCTTATGGAGAACTGAGTCAAAGCTTCAATTGAAGCCATCGAAACTTATCGTTTGATTTTAGACGCTGGACATCTTTTAAATCTTTTTCAAACTTTTTATGTTCTTATGTTTCTCGTAATTTAATTTCTTTGTCAAAACTTGATACAATTGGACATTCATTTAAGTTTAGAAATGGATGTTGCAGCTTGTTTAAGCATAATCGTTTTATTAGTTCTAGTGTTCTTTGTGATGGTTTATATAAATTAAAGCTTGATAATCTTTTTGCTGAGACTCTGTTAACCTTGCATCATAATGCTGGTACTAAACGTGGTTTAGTGGATGAAAGTTCAGCTTACTTATAGCATAAACATTTGGGTCATATATCCAAAGAAAGAATACAAAGATTGGTAAAGAATGAATTCCTTCCATATTTGGATTTTACTGATCTTAGTATTTGTGTAGATTGTATTAAAGGAAAACACACAGAACACACAATTAAGAAAAAGGCCACAAGAAGCACACAACTCCTTGAACTTATATACACCGACATATGTGGGCGTTTTGATGTTCCATCTTTTGGTGGAGAAAAGTATTTCATCACCTTCATTGATGATTTTTCACGTTATGGATATATCTATTTGTTGCATGAGAAATCTCAATCAATAAATGCCTTAGAGGTGTTTATTGCCGAGGTTGAAAGACAATTAGATAGAAAGGTGAAAACTGTCAGATTTGATTGAGATGGTGAATAGTATGGAAGGTATGATGAAAGTGGACAACACCCTAGTCCATTTGCTAAATTTCTTGAAAAGTATGGCATATGTGCTCAACACATAATACCAGGTACACCGAAGCAAAATGGTGTAGCAGAAAGGCGAAATCGTACTTTAATGGATATGGTTAGGAGTATGTTAAGTTATTCTTCTTTTCCCTTATCATTGTGGATGTATGCTCTGAAAAATGCCATGTATTTGTTGAACAGGATTCCTATGAAGGCAGTTCTAAAGACTCCTTTTGAACTATGGATAGGAAGAAAACCCAATTTAAGGCACTTACATGTTTGGGGTTGCCCAGCAAAAGTAAGAATTTATAATCCACATGAAAGAAACTGGATTCAAGAACAACCAGTAGTTTTTTCATTAGCTATCCAGAAAAATCTAAAGGGTTTAGATTTTATTGTCTTGGCCATAGTACGAGGATTATTGAAACTGAAAATGCAAGGTTCATTGAAAATAGCAAAATCAGTGGGAGTGTAGAACCACGTAAAGTAGAAATTCAAGAAGTTAGGGTGGAGATTCCCTTGCCTCAAAATTTTTCTCAAGTTGTTGTTCCTATAGTTGTTGAACGTTTAGATGACCCACAAGAACAACAAATGAATGATGAAACACCCTATAATGAAACTGTTTCCAATGAAACCCTAGTGGATGAACCACAAGAGGTGGAATTAATAAGGTTTGAAAGGCAAAGAAGACCTGCTATCTCTAATAATTATGTGGTTTATCTACAAGAGTCAGAATTTGACTTAGGAATTGATGATGATCCAATTTCATTTTCACAAGCCCTGGAAAGTAATGATTCTGTTGAGTGGTTAGATGCCATGAAAGAAGAGTTGAAATCAATGGATCACAATAAAGTCTGGGATCTTGTTGAATTGCCTGATGGTTATAAAAGAGTTGGGTGTAAATAGGTCTTTAAAACCAAGCGTGACTCTAATGGCAATATCGAACGACATAAAGCTAGACTTGTTGCTGAAGGTTTCACTCAGAAAGACGGTGTTGACTACAAAGAGACCTTTTCTCTGTTTCGAAAAAGGGCTCATTAAGAATTATCATGACATTGGTAGATCATTATGATTTAGAGCTTCACCAAATGGATGTGAAAACCACTTTTCTGAATGGGAATTTAGAGGCAGAGGTCTATATGGACCAACCTAAGGGTTTTGTTGTTAAATGAAAGGAACATATAGTGTGTAAACTTAAGAAGTCAATATACTGACTTAAGCAAGCTTCCGAACAATGGTATCTCAAGTTCAATGATACCATCACTTCCTTCAGATTTAAGGAGAACATTGTTGATCGATGTATATATCTGAAGGTCAATGGGAGCAAAATCATAATTCTAATTTTGTATATTGATGACATTTTACTTGCTACTAATGATCTTGGCTTATTACCTGAGACTAAGAAATTCCTTTCTGAGAACTTTGAAATGAAAGATATAGGTGAGGCATCCTATGTGATTAGAATTAAAATATTCTGTAATAGATCACAGGAATTGTTAGGATTGTCTTAGAAAGCATATATTAACAAAGTTCTAGAGAGATTCAAGATGGAAAAGTGCTCTGCAAATGTCGTTCCTATTCAGAAAGGAGACAAATTGAGTCTTATGCGATGCCCAAAGAATGAATTGGAATACAAAGAAATGGAACGGATTCCATATGCTTCTATCGTTGGTAGCTTGATCTATGCCCAAACTTGTACTAGGCCAGACATCAGTTTTGCCATTGGAATGCTAGGCAGATACCAAAGTAATCCAGGATTGGATCATTGGAAAGTTGCAAAAAAGGTGTTAAGATACTTGCAAGAAACGAAAGATCACATGCTCACTTACAGAATAGCCGATCATCTTAAGGTGATAGGATATTTAGATTCAGATTATGCTGGATGTGTTGATACAAGAAAATCCACATTAGGCTACTTGTTCCTTTTAGCTGGCGGAGCAATCTCATGGAAGAGTGCGAAGCAGTCTGTCATCGCTACATCGACTATGGAAGCTGAGTTTGTGGCATGCTTTAAGGCCACTATTCATGGATTATGGCTGTGGAACTTTGTTTCAGGACTTGGAATTGTCGACAGTATTGCCAAGCTGCTGAAAATTTATTGTGATAATTACGCAGCAGTCTTCTTCTCTAAAAATGACAAGCATTTAAGAGGTGCTAAACATATAGAATTGAAATACTTTGTCGTTAAAGAGGAAGTTTAGAAACAAAGAGTGTCAATCGAACGCATTAGCACCAATCACATGATTGCAGATCCGTTAACAAAAGGGTTGTCACCAAAGACATTTAATGAACATGTCGAAAGAATGGGTATTACTGAAAACCATTATTGACATTATGATGATGCTTTATGTTCTTCATGTATTTGAAACTCTGAGCTCAATTAATTTATGTTTCTGATATTTTAATGCATCTTGTTTCATTATATTAATTGCTGTATATACATGAATGAATTATGTTAATGTAACAGGATTTATCTCTGACAAAGACATTATTGTTAGACCATTATGATATATCTCTCATTACAGGTCATATTAAGTATAGAACTGATATTGTGATACATGGAAGGGACTATGTCGATCTAATGACATACAACCGCTATGATTCTTATTAGTTTTTACTTAATAGTGATTTATGATTTGACCAATTTACGAAAGGATTTAGCTTATACTTTGTGCAATATGTTCTCTTATTAAATCAAAAAAGTTGGATAGTGTCACATGGACCACGTGGGAGAATGTTAAATATTTTTAAATATTTTAATTGTGGTCCATGTATCATATTCCAATTAATTGTTTTATTTATTTAAAGAATAAATAATTGTGGTTTAATAATTATGAGGTGTCAAAATCCTATTGGTCATAAGAGAGTTATTTCCTATTTATTACATACATTGATGGTATGTGGGTTATAAAAGAATCTCAATAGAAACTGGTCATCTCTCAACCCATTAACGATAAACTTTTCTCTCCATCAAGAAAAGTATTCTGTCAAACCTAAGAAGGTTAAAGAAAGAGAAACACAGTTTTCTTCAAAGGCTTCTTGTGATCAATCATTCTCATCAAACCTTTATCATGGATCAACATATGTTTTATTCTCTAATTATTGTCACATGAAAATCATATAGTTCAAAGATCTTGGCATTATTTTTATGCAATATTAGGGTTTGTTTTGCATAATTAAAAAATTTTTCCAACTGAACAAAGCGATACGGTAGTGAAGAAAGCACAAATATGAGACTCAACTTAAGCCATACGTAAGAACATTGGTGAATAAACAAACTTGAAAGCTAAAATCAGCAACAGCTTAAACAATAACTCTAGAACGACAAAAAGCTACTAAAACGACAATACAATGGTAAAAACAACAACAAATTAAAAAAAAAGTAAAAAAAAAAAAAGCATATATTTTAAAAGGACAAGATTCGTGTTTGAAAATATTAGCTAGCTAGCAGTCATATTAATTAAGACGACTTCCTTATTGATGACCTCTTTTCTTCAATAAACACATTGATATCTGTTATAGATATTGTTAAAGGATAACCTGAAGAAAAAGCAACATCATTAAAGAGAAAGTACTATAAAAATTACCAAGTGAATCTGAAACTGTATTTGCTCAAGAAGAAATCTGATCAATTAAAAATGATAAACGATAATTAGAAAATAAAATCTTAATGGCTAACAATAGCTGGAAAAAACGACAACAGATAGGAACTAAAACCAGTAATATATTCAAAGTTGTCGTACCTTCCACTCTGGTTGGCACTTAACAAGACGTTCTCATTTTAAAGTTTTTATTTGCTCCATGATCCTTGAACTTTGATCATTGTGACAATTTTGTTCTTCAACTTTTAATTGTAGCAAATTAGTTCCTGAATTTTTATTTTTTGACAATTTTAGTCCCAAAACTAAATTGAAAAAGGATTTACAAAGTATGTTAATGCCAATCATGTGTCCATTACTTAATAACTTGAAATTTTACAAAAATAGTTACATTATGTATAAAATGTTCTCTTCAAAATAGTTAGAACACATTGAAAATTAGAAAGTTTTGCGCTTAATGTAATTATTTTTGTAAAATTTCAGTTATTATGGGAAATAAATGTAATTATCTATATTAAATTTCAGAATTTTTTTATCAATGTCAGGGATCAAAACTGTCCAAAAAAAAAAAGAATTTGAGGAATATGTCAATAGTATCACAATGCTCAAACTGTAGGGACTAATTGTAATGACTGAGAAAATTTCATTAATAAAACATAATATTTAATTGGGTTTAATTAATGAATTTACTTTGAAAAAATGTGATTTTTGTAAAAGTTGTAATTTTTGTACAAAATTACGATAAAGTATGAATAAACGGCATTGATTGCATATTTTATGACAAATGTGATGAAATGTTGGATATGGTGAAATACAAATTTTATGAGTTGAATTACTTAAAAATCTGTAAATAGTATCCATAAAATGAATTTTATATCACAATTAATTGTAAAATTGTGATATGAATGAACGAATGATTGGAACGTAAATGGGACATGGAGGTTGTCCAAATCCTAACTTGGGGTAGAGAGGAGGCCGAAGCAGTATAAGAATACTACTAAGTGATAACGCAAATACGAAAAATGTTATGATTGGCTTTCGAAATTGAATGAAAAGTAACCTAAATATTTTTATACAGTCTAAGGATAGAAAATACACTGATTTGACCATGGCAGTATAAGAAAAATACTGCGTGACGAAAAATTACATTTTGCAAATTTTTAGCCCAACAAAGTGGACACTTGTTAGTTTGTAATTGGGCCACCAAGCCCTAAAAGGTGGCCCAATCATGTGAGGACACCTAGTGGTATACTCATGGGTTACCATGAGTCACCAAATGGGATAAGAATGCATTTAATGCATGGTTATCACAAAATTTTTTCTCTTTCTTCTTTCCCAAGTTCGGCAGCCATTGAAGGAAGCTTTCAAAAAATTTTCTCAACCCCAAACTTTGCAAAAACAACCCCAAAACAATTTTGGAAGCAAATCCAAGGATTTTCACAAGATTTAATGTGAAATTCTAAACTTTTTATTGAGTTTTCAAGGGGTTTTTCATGAGTTGAAAGGGGAATATTAACCCATGGCATTTTTGCATGAAAAGGGAGTTTGGAAGGCAGATCAAAAGGGATTTCAAGGCTAGAAATCAAAAGGAGGTCATTTTGGTAAGTTTTGGTATTCAAAGTTTTGAAATTTAAGGAATTTTGTTTGGATTTTTATTTTCTCAAGTCCATATGAGTTCTTGAGCTAATGGTTGATGGAATTACATGTGAATGTGATGAATAACCTGTTTACGTGGTGAAATTTTGATTTATGGTGCAAAATGCTAATTTTTGCATAAAATAATATTTTTGTAATTTTAAGGTTAGACTTTGCAAAAATAGAGTTTGAGCATGAGAATAATTTGAATTAGGCATAGAATGGTCTCTACAAGGGTATATTTGAAATTTTGAAGTGGATTTTGACAAAAACGTCCTAGGGACTAAATTGAAAGAAAATTTCTTTTCTCGGCAGATTTGAAAAAAGGCCAAAAACACCCCTATACAGTGAGATTTTAGAAAAAGTTAAAACAAGAAAGTTATAGATCTCGACGAAACTGTTAAATATTACAAACGGTTCGTCGAAAAACTCAACTGTTTGTGAGTTTTTGATTTTTCAAGAAATTGTTACAAGTGAAAAAGTGTTAAAATGGTAAAAGCATCATTTTTCAAAATGATTTGAGGTATGGTACTTCAAGCAAAAATGTTTCTTATAAAAAATAGGATTTTTTGATGTAAAGAGAAAATTTTAGCCCTGGGGGCAAAATTGTCACAATTTTTAGTTTAGGGGCTAAACCGTAAAGTTTTATGAAAAATGGGCTTAAGTGTGAAATGAAGTGATACGAACCACTAGGACATTATTCTTAAGTTAATAAGTGGCTATGGATGTTAAAACAACGGAATCGAGCTCGGATCGGTCAATAAGGCACGGAGGGCAAAATCGTCATTTTTGCCCGAATAACCCGAGTAGCTCTAATAAGGTCACATATAGGAAAAGAAAGTAATTAGAAAGATTTATACCCTTCGAAAGTAACGATAGGGCAGAATTAGAAAGAAATAAGGAAATCAATATTTGTAGAGTTGTGTATAGTTATACAACTCGAACAATTAAGTAACGAACGTTTTGTAATGAAACGTATTATAATTGGCTAATAATTTTGTAATTGACCAACAGGATCCTATGAGTCTAGGAGACTGAAGATCGTAGTTAATTTTTGCAGTACTTGAAAGCAAGTAAGTATCCTTCCCACCTACAGTATGAAATTATAGGTGTAGAATGCGTGGATATGCATATTAAGGTATATATTACAATGCAAACTTGTATGTTGTTATGAAATGAATATCTAAGAGGTATAGAATCGATGCCTGTATGTATACGATTAGAATACCTAAGTATATAACATGTTACGTACTGTCATGTACAAGATATTGTGTATGAGTGTATACAGTAATGAATATATGTATGTATATGAAGTAGATACTGGTGTGTATTCTGCTCTGCATACGAATTTATGTATCATGGATAACATGTGATTATCATTTCATATCTGGTATGATAACCATATTAAAAGAACTAGAAAAATGTCATCAGAAGTTAAGAAAAGTGTCGTACCAGCTCCCGAAATAAGGGGAGTTTAAAGGATAAAATATGGTCACGGTGTTACGTAGACCTAAATGAAATTGCGCAGTGGTACGAACACTGGGGCCCTAATGAAAGATAAGAAAAGTTCATAAGAAAGCATAATTGAATCATGCATTCATTTGATTGTCCATGTGGGATTTATGGGACTTACTGGGCGTTAGCCCATTAAGTATTTCATGCTGTAGGTATTCCGACGAGAAGGTCAGAATAAATCTTAATGATGAGCTGGCGGACGGATGATGTGTGCAGGTCGAGTATGGAGTTCGCTACAGTATGTTTTCGCTGTATATATGTATAAGTTGTTTTGAAACGGAATGTTTAAAAGAAAGAAAAATGTTGTAAAAATAAGAATGATTATGTAAATGTAAGTGTGTGAAAGTATTTTTGGAGTTTTCAAAATTATTGCAAAGTAAATCATTTATTTCAGTTTTAAAAAAAAATTCTTAAATTTTTATCCCAGAATAAATAAAAAAGAGTTTTATCATAGCCTGAAAAAGCGGGTTATGACACCAATGGAGCTTATCACTCTAAAATCTAAATTTTACTGTCTCTCGAGCCCTCCCAAAAAATTTTGTCATTTTTAGAATCCACCGTCGTTTATAGAACATATTGTCGTTTTTGTGTACCCTGTCGTTGTAATTGATGGTTTTCCGAGTGTTGTCGTTCGGGTTTTTTTTTATTTTTTTCCTCTCTTTCATCATTCAAATTCACCTGTAGGCTGTAGTTGTTATGGATCACTCACCGCTTTTCTTCTTGACCATTTCACATCCAGCAATAGTTTTCCTTTATGATCGTCATTTTTTATCCCGTTCCTTCTTATCCCAGCAATAGTTTTTTTTTTTTTTCTTTTCCTGGAAAGTTCGAAGTTGAATTAATATACTAGACCCAAATAAAATAAAAATAAAAATAAAGTTCTCCCAAGATAAAAAAGAACTGAGATAAAATGACAGCTCAGTGGGACAAATTTGCTACTATGACAACCTTCAAAATGTAGCAAAATGACTTTGATTTTTTTTTTTTTTTCATTTTTGCACATCACTTTGTTAATAGAAATTTTTTAAAAATTACAAATTAGTTAGTCATTTTGCAAATTTGTTGGCTGAGTGGTTTACTTTTCTTTGTATACATGCAACCTCTGTACTAAGGAAAATGACAGGAGGAAAAAAAAAAAAAGAGTTTTGATCAAATTGGACGAAAACAGAGCCCATAACAAGAAGACACGTGCGTCTGAGACTGAGACTTACTAGGTGAGAAAACTCACTTTACCAAGGAAGGTAGAAGGTATTTTCTGTTTATCAATTCTAGGTATAACTCAATAATTTGTGTTATATTATAGTCTCAAAGTCTCCTGGAAAATTCATTAACAAAGTTTACCTTATTTGTGCCTGTGCAATAGAACTCAAAAAATCATGGAGGTTTTCTCCAACTACAACATCCTCATTATATTCTTGTTTCCCTTCCCATTTCCTCATCAAAAGCACCGCCAACAAGCATACCTAAACGACACGGGCTTCAACTGCTCTAGCACCGCTGCTATATCGAAAGGGTACGTCTGTGATGGCCATGTAAATTCATGCAAGTCGTTTGTCACCTTCAGATCACGTTCACCGTACGACACCGCCATCAACGTAGCTCATCTCCTTTGCTCCGAGGCCCTTGGGATCTCTTCAGTTAACAACATCTCATCAGATGACAACATCCCTACAAACAAACTGATGGTAGTTCTGATTTCTTTCACGTGTTCGGGGAATATATTCGAGCATCTAACTGCTTACACCGAGAAGAAAAACGATACCTATTATCTTACAGCCGAAGAGACTTATCAAGGCCTGACTACCTGCCAGGCGATGATATCTCGGAACTACTACGACCCCGAGGATGTTCCTGTGGGATCGGAGTCGATGGTTCCTGTGAGATGTGCCTGTCCTAGTCCAAACCAAACCGCAAGCGGGGTGACCTCATTGTTCACAAATTCGGTTGAAGAAGGTGATACAATTACTTCTCTAGGGAAGAGATTTGTGGTGAACACGCAGAGCATTCTAGAGGCAAATATGTTGTCTCCGAAAAATAGTACCATCTTGCCTTCTACGACTATATTGGTTCCATTCAAGAGCGAGAGGTGTTCTATATATCCTGAGATGTTCTTCTGTAATTGTCCCAATGGTCATGTTGCAGATAAGAGCTCAGAAGTTTTCCATTGCATTTCTGATGATAGTACAAGCTTTCCAGTCAAATTGGTCACCTTATTAGGTATGTTACGTCCCTTTTTCTGTTTCTTTTTTCCTTTTTTCCTCTTCCAAGTTTATTTCTGAATTTATGACCAGATTGCTTATGCATTTAGTAGAAATATCACAAACTTTGATTTCCACAGGCATTGGCATTGGATTCGCAATGTCGTGTCTCATCCTTTTTGGTTACTTCTTGTATCAATACTTGAGGAAAAAGAAAATGAAAACCCGTAAGGTGAGATTTTTCAAGCAAAACGGTGGTTTCTTGTTGCAAGAAAAATTGTCATCTTTTGGGAACGGAGAGAGGACGAAACTGTTTACTTCTGAGGAGCTGCAAAGAGCAACAGATAACTACAACCAAAGTTGTGTTGTCGGAAAAGGAGGCTACGGAACAGTCTATAAAGGGCTGTTAACGGATGGTAGCATAGTAGCCATTAAGAGGTCAAGAGCGATTGACAGAAAACAGATGGAACAATTCGCAGATGAAGTCATCATTCTATCGCAAATTAATCATTGAAGCATCGTGAAACTATTCGGTTGTTGCTTGGAAACTGAAACTCCCTTGCTTGTATATGAATTTATCCCAAATGGAACTCTCTTCCATCAAATCCAAAACAAAGACCCCGAATCTTCGCTTTCATGGGCTAAAAGATTAAGCATTGCTTGTGATGTTGCAGAAGCTTTAGCATACATGCATTCGTCAGCTTCAATGCCTATCTTTCACAGGGACATCAAATCCTCCAACATACTCTTGGATGCAAAGTACAAAGCAAAAGTGTCCGATTTTGGAACTTCAAGATCGCTCCCAGAGGACAAAACTCACTTGACCACAGTACAGGGAACTTTTGGGTACATGGATCCAGAGTATTTCCACTCAAGCCAATTCACAGATAAAAGTGATGTCTACAGCTATGGAGGTACTCTTGTAGAACTTCTAACAGGCGAAAACCCATATTCTTTTGCTATAGATGAAGCCAAAAATCTGGTTGCGACTTTCATCTCATTGACAACAGAAAATAGGCTTTTCCAAATTATAGATCCTAGAGTGGCTAGTGAGGCAAGGAAGGAGGATATTCAGGCCATTGCACCATTGCAGAGCTTGCAACAAGACGTTTGAAGTTAAAAGGGACGAAGAGACCCTGAATGCGATGAGTATATTTGGAGTTAGAAGGCGTGAGAAAGAGCCAAAGAAAATTGCAAATCAGCCAAGATGTTGAGTCCTTTCCAGGGGAATTATCATTCATTAATGACACGGCAATGTCATACAAGAAGAGCCTGCAGAGCAAAGCGTTGATTTCTCCTTGGAAATGGAAACTTTGTCAGTTTAGGTATTTAGGTATTGTCAGCTGTAATACATGGAACTTTTGCCTTTCTAGCTTTTATTTACCATTTATGCAAAACTGTAAAGACATGAATTCCAGAGGAAAAAACAACGTATTTTTTATTCTCTGTTAGCAGCAGAAGAGAGTGAAAAAATAGAGGTTTTTCCACAGATAATGATTCCATAAACTCTGATCTTATATACAATCAACCATTCAATAGCTCGTTTTCGTCTTTGATGTGATTGACTGACTCAAAAAACAAATTGCTACTACTTAATGTCATTTTTCATGTCGGACTACATACTGTACATCGCCTTTCTAAGATTTAATCCAATGAACATATGATCTCACCTATGAAGTCAGGGCCTAGCCCCGTGGTCATCAGATATGGTCTCCTCAGAAGATGCGTCGCTGTCAATAACGATTACGTCATCTGGTTTACCAGCATGACCAGAAGCCCTTCTCGATTTAACTGTCCCACGTCCCGCTCCCAATGAATGGTCAAGAAGATGACCTTTGCCGCCAAACTCATAATGATCAAAACAGGGACATGAAACCGGCATCATTTGTGAATGTGCACTAGAAAAGATGGCCGGAGGCGGCAGTGGCGATTCTATCTGACCTGAAGGAGAAGAAAAAACTGCTTCTTGGAGCCAATGAGGGAGATTGCCTTTTGCTGCTATGAAATTTGTCAGATCATTAGTTGATGAAGTGTGACTGTTTGAGATGGTCGTCCTTCTCAAACAGTATATTGGCTCCTCTTCATAATATTCTCCATGATAAACAAGATAGGGATCTCTAGTTGGGTTATTTACTGGCCCCTGGAAGTATTCTGCGTCCGTGTTCCGCATATAAGCCGACTTGAATCTTGACCTCCTTGAGACGTTACGTTCTCTATGAGTGTATACATCTCCAAGTGAGAGTCGAGTTTCATCAGTCATACCCTCTCTCCAAACTCCTGAACCAGAGCTGCCAAGACCCAAAGAAATGCCCTGCGGTTTTGAATGCTGAAACTGTGGGCCATATGTGCCCTTCAAAAGTTTAGATTGTTCTTCTTCCCACCGTTCAGCAAGGTCCTTTGCCACCCTCCATGACGAAAAGCGCAATCTTGGGTCCCTTAGCATAGCATTCCACTTGGCCCTTCCATATCTTCTCACACCAATCCACAGAGAATCCAACTCTTCTTCAGTCCATGCCAAAGCACATGGCTTGCACTTGTCCTGAAGGATGTCCCTTTCGCTCAAGGCTCTAGCGCGGCTTACAATGTCGTCAAGCACAGATTTGCGTCTCAATAATGATGATAATTGGCTTGATGACGATGTGGGCAGTGTGTTCTCAAAAGCTTGTCTGGTTTCATCTGCAGTGTTCAGAAAGGGAACCATAGCGAAACGTTTACTGGAGGAAAATCCAGTAGTCCTTGGGTTTGTTGACAAGGATAGGCCTAGAAAGGGTGGAGATCTTCTTCTCTGTTGATTATTTTCCTTTCCTGACTGAATATTATTTCTGTCCTCGGAAACCATAAAGTCAGTCACCTCAGGCTGCACAGCTGCTGACTGGAACCTGTCATATGTTCTTTCTTTGGAGAATAGCTGGTACCAATTTCAAATATAAGGGCAGAAAAATGTGAATCAATAAACGACCTTATTATTCCAAACTAATGAATATTGAGTTAGAATGTCCAAGGGAGATAAAATTAACAGGATCCAAAATGGTTTTCAGAAAAGGTCATGTAACAGTTGGGAGTTTTTCAGTTTTCAGGAAATGATACTATGTACCTGCAAACATTTGTTCTTCGACATAAAGTCTAGAGGAGGAGGCGGAGAAGAAGTTTTGTCATTATCCTTGAAATTGGCACTAGCTTCACCCATAAATGCATTTGTATCTCTAAAATGACGTGAAAGGTGGGTTAAACTAGACTTCTCTAATCTCTCATTTCTGACATTTGACTTGCCTGGAGGAGACGTTTTGTGCAATTCGGTGGCATGACTTCTGCTAGTAGAGTCCAAAGAGCCCCAGAGAGTTTCTGACGCAGCATGCACAGATTGCTTTTCAAAATTTGAGTCCAAGACATTACAGTCCACTGCACCACTTGAATCTACCACAAAAATCCCGTTAAGAGATGTAGCATTTAATAAAATAGTAAAGAGAAGCAGCATTGTAAGCCAATTTGGTCACTAGCTCAAGCTTTTGTTGTAGTTATAGAATTCATACCAGTGGGAGTAACAGTAAGGTCCAGAAAAGGATGTGATCCTCCTACGGTCGCTTGTGAACCATCATTCAAGATAGCTCGGGATTCTTCTCTTTCGCCTCCTGGTTGTTTACCTGCCATTACATCATCATTGGAAGATGATTTTTTCATAGCATTGTTTAAAGAGATTTCAAGACAATCCATTGGCAGATCTTCTTGAGCATCAACTGCAATCTGATCATTTAGGTCAAGGACTTTTTCAGCTTCATATGAGACATCGTTGGATGCTCTTTTCTCTTCACGCAGTTCTTCTCCCCCAAAAATGCTGTCCAAGGATAATCATCAGGCAATTACAAAACTATAATTTCTCAGATGTTAATTCTCAAGTTCATAGGGACCTACATTTTAGTCTCCAGAACAGGTATGGCATCAACACATGCAGAATTAACCTCCTGTATCTATCACAAGATCAAAAAGATTATAGATTAGCAAATGTATAACAGCAATAAAAAATAATAATAATGATAACCCATAAAAAGTATTGAGAAAATCAAAGCACTTAAAATGGTGCACGAAGTAATAAAAAAAAAATTTTAAATCAGGAGCAGTGGAAATCAGTGAGAATATCTCTTTAGTACATGATAGGCGACAATGAAGCAAAATTAACATTGGATAGGACACTGATCTATTAAGAACACCTAACATTCTAACTAGCTGCTAACTACTAATTAGTTACAATTAAGCCACGCCTAACTAACCAACTATCAAGTTCCTAATAATATCATACGCCAGTACAAACTCTATAATGTAACGAGAACAGGTCACTGCCACCTTCTAATTTTAGCAAATGGAGAACAAAGTAAAGCCAATCAGATAAAAAGGCAAAGAACTAAGTAAGAAATCAACATACTCTATTTTCAATTTGGCAAACCACATCGCTTGTATAGTGAACCTCTTCCGAAAGCTTGGGATCTGTTGCACGACCTATGAAGCAGCATTTTTTATTAGCTCCTTCACATGGAGAGGTATTACCACATGCAGAATTACTCCACTTGGCCACCGCTGAATGCTTGTTATCCTCTAGCAGCGATTTGCTTTGAGTATAAGCACCTTCTATGTCCCTTTTTCTCTTACATCTTCGAGTGAAAGTAATCAGCGGACGCACCAACTTACTTTTCTCAGCTGAATCACTGCATAAAATAGTGACTTTACCTTTGTCAAGTGAATCGGCAATCTCCAAGCTTGATGTTTTTGACCTTGACGGAGAATCATGAGATTCAAAGCTGCCTTTTCTTTCAAAAAATGGTTTTAGTCGAACAGAATCTGCAGTAGTATTGGTGACAGTACCCCTTGAGGAAGAAACTAATCTTCCTTCAAAATGACCATTGTCACCTAAAATGTCAGCATTAACACTTGAAGATGAACTCGTCTGAGTGTGACATGACTTATTTTGTAAACAATTATTTGTTGAAGACAATCCAGCCATGTCCCTATTGGAGGTACCCTCGTCAGAACATATTGTCATCGTCGCAGTGTTAGATTCTTCAATGCCTTTCTCTTCCTCGAGTCTGGTCGGTTTTTGTTTTGATGGAGATGTTGCAGAATCTTTTTTATTGATACAATAGATATACTTAAAGAGACAGAAAGCAAGAGCGAAGGACAGTAAATAAGACATCATTAGACAATCTTAGAAGTGATTTTCCACATGACAATGATAATCATCCAAAAAAACCAACTTTAAGAGATCTTACCGGAGAATTGCCAGTCTCATCTCCTGACCAGTGCTTGTCAATCAACCCATTATACGAATCAGGACTGAGTAAAGGAGCCACCTTTGAATCAGGTAACGAAGAATTATGGCACCCATTTCCGCTGGCATGACCATTACCTGTCAGCCTCTTTCTCTTATACGTCAAAAACACTTTGCAGCCCAGCATCGAAGCTTCTAAGAACCAGAACTCTCAGAATTCGCACTTTGTGGAATTTAAAGATTCCAATAATGGCACTTTTCTAGTGTAGAAAAAAACCAATTAAGGCATCTTCTCCTCGAACAAACCTGCAAAGATACAGAATCTTTTCCCATAAATCAAGTGGCAAGCATGGTAATCTGAATATATACAATGTAAACATGATAAGAACAGGTCCATTTCCACATGATAGAGGCATTTTTGAATCTCTGAACTTTAACATCAATACAAATTGCAAAGACCACCATCCAACAATTCCATACATTTCTTCTAGACTCTGCTTTACATTGGGATTTTTAGGATAAAGAAAGCAGCAATATGGAATTTCTGGTCGAAGCATCCAGCGAAAGTTTCCATTCTTGATGACCTCCACAAAACCAAAAAGACCCACAACCTAATAGCAAGGTGTAACCTCATTGCTTGATGATTAAGCCATTAATACGCATTCTTTTCTCAGAATCCCATATGGGTTTTATCAAACACAACACCCAAATGCTTTATTCCTTTGCCAAGAATCAATCTTTTTTCTTCTTTTGGTAAATCCAATGCAAGGGCTGTATTTCTTTTCCTTTTTTATAATTCTTTTCCACTCAACTTACTTTCTTTCTCATCAACCAAAAAAAAAAACACAATCACAACTCTCAAAACAACAAAAAAAGGCAACAAAATTTGTTAAAAAAATATCAAATTTCCATGTAAATACAAAATGGGTATGGAATCAAACCTTGGAAACTGGACACTGGAAACGACGTCGGAGCTGACTCCCTCCGGCAAAGCACTTCACTTCTTAGCTCCAATCGTTTAATCTTGTCTCTTTTTGTCTCTTTTTTTTCCCTCAAAAAAAAAGTAAAAAGAAAATAAAGAAGAGAGTGGGATGGAGACTTAAGAGAGAGCATTAATCAGCGTCAGAGCATTCTGCACTGCCTTCCCAACAGGACAACAATGTCTGATTGCAACTTTTTTTTTTCCCCTTTTTTTCTTTTTTTTATATTGTTAAAAAACTCTCAACGTCACTCGCTTTCTAATTTCCTATTCCTCTCTCTCACACACACAAACAAAACATTTATTTTTTTTTAAATTTTTATTCCCTAATAGTTTTGCTTAAAATACTTCTTGCTTTTTATTTAGGTGGGCCCCAGTCTCCGTCGCTTTTCGCACTGTGTGCCTCAGTGTGGGCTTCGCGCGTGATAGCTGAGCTCGTACGTGTGGAATTTTTGTGGGAACAGCTGGCGGCTTCGGTTTCGGCATTTTCACTTTCCGCTTTCTCGAGGCTCTGTGGCACGCTCTTTCATGCGCGTAGCTCTTTAGCAACGAAATTTAAAACGCTCGATTCCGCTGCACGCGCTCTGTCGTGGTTGATGATTCCTTCTGGTCTCGGGGTGGGTCCCACTGCAAACGTCAACTAATAAGTGGCCCTGTGTTTTGACCTCTGTCTTTCGTTTCGCGCCGATTGGGCAATGGATTCAAGTAGAACCCTTTCCGTTCAGCACAAAAATAAAAAAGAATGAAAATATTTTTGCCGCCAAAAAAATATATATTTATGATTCATTTGGTGGCGTAAAAAAATATATTTAAGTTATACTTAAAAAATAAAAAATATTATAGTTTAAAGTTTTTAGGTTTTACAATATTGAAGTTTTAATTGAGTTTTAAACATATTAATATTAATAGAGTTCTATTTTGAATAGTCAAACTCGAATTCCTTTTAAACTTTTAGATTTTAGGCGTCTTCTTATTTTGATGTTATTTTAACTGAATATAAAAGTTAAAAAATGCATTGCTTTTTAATCCGTAAGCTCCAAAAGAAAAGGTTAAATACTCTCCAAGAGGAGCTCATTATAGAGGAAATAATATCAATAACAGTGCTTCAAAGCAATTAACGGTTCAATTACAACTTATATAATAAGATTTAATAATTACTTTGTCGATTACGTCTTGAGAAGTCAAACTTTCTTTTGGATTTATTTGAATTAGTCACAATGCAAAAGAGGCACTATGGTTTGTATATTCAGTTTTTAATATCCTAAACGGTTGATTTGCGCATATTGTATGCTACATCCTTTAAATTTTGCAGTATTTTAATCTAACTTGTTCGTGTTTTAATATTCGTGTTTATCAAATGACTTTGTATAAAATAGTTGGATATTATTTACGTTTTGAAAAATTTGAACGTTGTTAATAGGACCATTGTTAAGGATTTAAGTTGGGATCAAAAGTTGTCAAGCTCAAAATTAATTTTATTGAATTACATTTAATTCTTAAATCTATGGATTAAGATCAATATATTAGTCAATTAGTTAGATATTATTTAAGACATCAAAAAGTTTAAAAAATTTGAACCTTATTAATAGGAACCATTTTAAGTAGTAAAGAAAACAACAAAGATGATTTCCTAATTTCTTATGCGTTTGTATATTCTATCCGAGTTGTTTCGTGATGAGGGTTTTGGTCATCTAGAATTTCATCTAGGTGGAATTGATAATAGCACTAATACTACAATATGTTGCCTCCTGATTGATCGCAATGATCCATAGACTTGTAGGAGGGTTTGTGGGTGGTCTTAATGCCACATTATTTAGGCCTTCAATAGGTTGGAAGCCTTATTCAATCATAAGGGTTAGATCAAAAAGAGTTGTTTGTGATGTTTTGAGGTATTTTTCCTATATCGGGCCTCTGGTTCATGTTTGCCCCCTTAAGCGCTATTAGGATCTATTGGTGGATCCAATCTCAATCGAAGGGTATTTTGTTTGTATTGTCGGGTCGTTCATTACTTGTTTCGGTTTGTACTTTCTATTTGAAGCGAATGCAATGAAGTCCCCTTCAAAAAAACATGCACATACTCAACAAACATATCAAGTAGGTAAATTCAAGCGTGACACAACATGCCTCGAATTTATCCTCAATTGACAACATGACTAACATATAATTAAAATCAAAGTATTAAATTTTATTTAAAAAACACACATGCGTTGATGAAAAATTGCATTATTAACTTCTTAAACTTTAAGATCTCTTGCATTTTACTTCTTAAACTTTAAAAATGATTACTTTATTACTTCAAACTTTCTGATATAACCACTTTACCTATCTATTGAATTTTCCATCAAAAGAGACAGATATAAACCCATGTGAGTTGTAGGTGGGAGATTTGTAAGCATAGGGCCAACATTTTAATATACTAGACACCCATAGAACCGTAACCCATATTTACTTCAGTTGAAGTAGTGCTCATTCGTCTATTCAATTTACAGACACATAAATTAAGGCTGACTTTAACCTTTTTTCTCCACAAATTTTGTTTGTTTAAAGCTACCATTGTAGGAATCTGACTTATGGCTAGTCCTCTTATTCGAAACCATGATTTAAGATTGTGAAAGGCGCACAAAATCTAAAGAAGATGAGACTATAAGTTTTGGAATTTCCAATTTAGGATTTCTTTAGGGGTCGGAAGGGTATTGTGAGTTCATTAATAGCTTTAATGACCCACATGTAGCTCACGTGAGTCTAATTCTGTATATCTTGATAGAAAATTGAATAGTTGAGGCAAAGTTGAGATTTTAAAGTCTATGCGATAAAACAGAGAAGACTACAAAGTTTAAAAATTATTGGTGTTAATATTTAACATAATTACTTCAAAGAAAATAAAATTTAATATCTGTAGTCTAAATTCACAAAATAAATGTAGATAAATGAATTTAAAAAGCAAACTAACGTTCAAATTGTTTATAGTAATTGTGGATAATACGAATTTAATTGATATTTTTACGAAACAAATGATGCATGAGTACGAACTTGACTCAAATTGTAATGTCATCCAATGGTACAGACGATAGAGAAACCATGTATCGTTTGTATCTTTCTTTTTATTATCATTTTTATGCCACATGTATTGTTTGTATAAAATATAGTCGGTCATTGATTGCATTATTAAATGACATGCCGTATGAGTTACCTTGAACGTCATTTTTTCGTCACAGACGACTGCGAGTAGTGCACATTTTGTGTGGCTTTTTCGTTTGCAGGGAAAGGACTTTTAGTTTGTTTTGTATCGTGAAGCGTAGTCCCCCAACCTTCTTTTCATGCAAGTAAGTATTTTCGTTTTCAGTTTAGTTGCACAAGAATATAGCTGAAATTCTCCGACACTAATTTAAAGATTTAATACTAGTCTAAACTATAACATCCAAAAACTACACAGTATTTGTTGATGCTTACCGTGTTCCGGCATCGTACCAACATCGCATACGGCGACGCACGGTGCTCAGCTCTTCCCCGTTCGCCTCTGCCTGGACTGGTAGACTTGCAATAAGAGGAGGGACGCCTTGGAGGTGAGTTGGTCAGTAAACAAGACAATGGCTCTCCGATGCTCAAGGCATGGGGTGCTTGGCAGAGGTCAGGAACAAGTTAGTTGGGAAGGAGCTTGCTTGCCTCTAGAATGCAATAAATACATCCTATTTATAGGTTACCACTTGGACTGGGTGTTAAGTGAATTTTGCCCATAACTCGAGTGTCACATCATGACGTGTCAGATGGCAAACGACAAGTGTCGTGTCCCTCCGTCGGTGGATGAGCTCGCATCCGACGATAAGTTATTTGCTATTTGTTGGCTAATGATAGCGAGTAACAGCCTACTTCAGAATGATGATAGTCCAACCTGAGCTGACATTGAGTCCGAGGCAGCACCCAGGAAAGGTGCGGCCTGAAGGAGCCCTAAGAAGCACCTCGGACAATGTATCACATATAATCGAGGTCAGTTATGAGCTCTACGTACCTTTGTCGAGCTAAATGACTGACCACCGGGAGTTTAGCTTCTCGACGGTGGCAGCGAGCTCACCCTCAACAGTATTTATTCCATCTGGTGCAATAACTAGCAATAACTAACAGATTCAAATTCGAGATTTGATTTGAGTTGTATGATTTGAATAAGTGATTTGAATTATTATCTGAATTAATGTTTGGAATATAGAATTAATTGTAATTTGTGTTTGGAGAGGTAAGGTGAAAAAAATTTATAATTTATTAACAAATCTAATAAAGTCTTAAAGTTAATGATTTTAAAAAATATACAATATGGATCTTATGGTCCGTTTGGTAAATGGATTCGAATTAATGATTTGATTTGAGTTAGTGTAATTTGAATTAAGATTTGAGTTAGTAATTTGAATTGTTATATGAATTAACGTTTGGATATGCATTTAAGTTTTAATCTGAATATGGAATAAAATTAGAATTTATGTTTGGAGAGGTAGTGAAAATAGTTTTTAATTTATCAACACATCTAATAAAATTTTAATGTTAATGATTGTAAAAAAATGCAATATGGTTCTTAATTTATTACTCTCTTTAGTAAGAACACAATAAAAAAAGAATCATCTCAATTGGATAACAAATGAAGAAGTTATGATTTTTTTTCCTCAAATATAGATAGAGAATTTTAGTTTTTATTGTAGTAAGGATATCCGAGTATCAAAAGTTCAGGAGGAGTTATAACTCTGAAAACTTGAATTATTGATACTCAAAGGATTTAGATTTTAGGGGAAACAAACATGTATCTAAAGAATTTTTAATATTCGAATCTAAATTTGAGTTCAAAAATTTAAAAAGTTTTCAAAATAAACGGGCCCCTTAATTTATTCATCTCTTAATTAAGAACACAATAAAAAAATAATCTCAATTGAATATCAAATAAACAAGTTATGATTATTTTTATTCAAATGTATGAGAAAGAAATTTCAACTGTTATTGTAGTAAAGATATCTGAGCATTACGAATTTAGGGGGTCATAACTCTGAAAACTTGGATATTGATCTCATTTGATTCGAATTTTGAGGGAAACAAATATATATCCAAAGGATTCTGATACTCGAATTCAAATTTGAGTCCATTAAGTCCAAAGAATATTCCAACCAAACTTTCTCTAAGGGCCTATTTGTTTTGTATGCCATTTAGACTCAATGGACTCAAATTTGGATTTGAGTATAAAAAACCCTTTAGATATCTATTTGTTTTCCCTAAAATATGAATCATTTGAGTCACAAGAATCAAAAGTTTTTAGAGTTCTGGTCTCCTAAACTTTTGATACTCGGATATCTTTGTTACAGTAAAAGCTGAAATTCTTTCTCCCATATTTGAGAAAAAAAATCATAACTTATTCATTTGATATCCAAATAAGATGATTCTTTTTTCATTGTGCTTACATCGTGTTCCTAGTAAAGAGATGAATAAATTATGATCACATTGCATATTTTTTAAGACCACTAATATTCAAATTTTATTAGATTTGTTAATAAATCAAAAACTATTTTTACTACCTCTCTAAACACAATTTTTAATTTAATTTCATATTCAGATTAAAACTTAAATACACATCCAAACTTCAATTCGGATAACAATTCAAATATTTAATCACATAACTCAAATCAAATTATTAATTTAAATCTATTTACCAAACGAACCTTAAAACTCTCATAAAATAGAGAGTGCCCACCTAACTAGGCAAAAAAAAAAAAAACATTTCACAAAGCATAATTGACAAGTATTTCGTATCACAAGTCAGGTGTTTGGCTCATCGTTTTTTGGGAAGTCTTATTATAGTATATGTATTTTGATTTATCAATAACAGTTAAAATCTTCAACGGTATTATTTGAAATTATCTGTCATATGATACATAATTATTTTTAGTCATAGCTCTGAAAAGTTAAACTTATGGTTTAAAAAATTAAAATAAAAAGAGCTATTTTAATGTCAAAATACTAGTCTTACCATAAGTCTGGCCCATTTTTAAGGATAAATTTTTGCCAACACTACTTAACTACGGATTTGATTCTTGATTAGTTGTCTATGGTATAGTAAGGGGCTTTTTTATCGGAGGTTGGAATCCAATTCTCATTCTTCGTCCTGCTACTAAAATTTCTTCCATGCACACAATATCCTTAAAAGTTCAACGAAGTGACAAGTTGTTCATCAAACGTATTCGTGTGGGGATATTTCGGTAGCTAAATTCTTCTCGGTCTCACCTCTAATTGTTTGCTTCTCATATTCATTCTTGCTCGTCAATTAACCGATCACTTGAAAAGAAAAATGCTATCGAACCAATGATCTAATTGGCGGCTCTTGTGGATAATTTTGTGTTTGCCTTTGTGTCACTATTTGTACTTTTATTGAGATATTTTGACGATTTTGAATGTGCAAGCAACAATTTGGCTTATTAGTTTAGGCAGTTTTCATTGCCACTTTTCTTTTCTTTTTTTTTTGGTCCTTGTCCTTAATAACAAAATCACATTATCTTAAAAATAGGATGGATAAAAAAACAAATATTTTTCAGTATATCTCTCATTTTTTAAGTCACCAAATTTAATGATAGAGAAAATAATTTTGCTTTATTAATAGAACGTAGGTGTTTTATCATTAAATTAACTTTTTAATGGCTTGATTTGTGACTGGAAGCAATTTTATATTGCGTGTTATAAATTTTTAACATAAACAGTAACAGATAGATGGTTAAAAACCCTAATTTAACAATTCAAACACTATAAGGCCGTTTGATATTGTTTTTAAAACAGACAAAAATATTTTTATTTTAAAAAATAAAATTTTTTAAGTAATATATTAAAAATATTTTTAAAATTTTTATCTTAAAAAATATTCGAAAATATATTTAAAAATTTTGAAAATTAAATCAAATATAACCCCTCACATATTTTCTAGAATTCTCCTGCTTGGTGTTCGTGAGGATAATAAGAACCATGTCAAGCAAAGGTTGGGACTTTGGATTGAACTGAAAAAAGCTACATGAGAATTAATTACCTGTTCATCAAGCCGTTGGATCAAGATTAACAGTGTTTCCGTTGCGCCACGTGTCCACACTGGGCAAATTCCCACATTGCCAAAGCACAATGTCCCCTTTCCCTTCCTTCTTGGACTTTCACTTTCTCTCGTCTCGTCCTCGTCGCATGTACTTCCTGTCCTTGTTTACATGGCCGAATCCATAGCAATGCTTCCCTCGAGCATATCCTCCAATGCTTTTCTCGATCATCACCATCGGTAAGTCTCATCGGAGAACTCAATAGTCAATATCTTCGTCTTCTTCTGAAGATTCAAATACCTAAAAGATCTCACGGTTTTGGCCTTCGAACAGGCTTTTGCCTCGTGCGCTTTGTAGTCTCTCGCGGAATTGTACAGTTTCCAGATTCAGTTCGACGCAGTCGTCGCTGATCTTCTCCGAGAAATCGCGGCAAAAGTCGCCGGCTTTGAAAGTGCTGGTGAATCCGGAAACCCAAGCCGTTCCGGCGCCGCCGGTCATCGGAAACGATAAGATTGGGGTTTTGTTGCTCAATCTTGGAGGTCCTGAGACTCTCGACGACGTTCAACCTTTCCTCTTTAACCTGTTCGCTGACCCGGTAAAGCTATTTCCTTCTTTTTTTTTTTTTTTGTTCTTTAAAAAAGAAAACTGGCATTATTGTACGTGATGTACTGATTTGTTTTGAGCTTCGCTAATGGAAAAAAGGTCATTCTTTTCGTTATTGACAGGCTTTGATAGTTGTAGTGTCGTTTAAGTTTCTTTGGATTGAGTTTTAGATTGAAATTCTCTCTTTTTTCCTATTTATTTTATTTTATTTTATCATCATGCCTTTCCTTTTTTGTGTGGGAGGCGGCAGGTGAGAGACCGAGAGGCGTGAAATAATGAATCCATGTAGATTTTGGTGAAATTAATTATTAATTTATAGTATCTTGCAATTGGTGATTATTCTAAGAAGATGGCTTTCATTAAACAATTGTTAATCACTTGTTTTGCTGTAACTTTGCTTTGTTTAATCTCTGGAAACATGTCACGCACAAATTGTTTACTTCTAATGCATGGGTATAATTGGTGAGGGATTTTTACAAATGGCTTTAAGAAAAAGCCTTTTTGGCCAGATGGCCCTTCTTCTTTTTTTTTTTTTACACCAAAAAATATGCTTTTTAGACATCGAAATGGCTTCAGTTTTTTTTTTTTTTTTAATCACGTTGAGGTTTTTTACCCTGTTACGATCATTTTTCTTATCTTTTTGAAAAAAACTGAGACAGCTTATCTACTCAAAAAAAGCGTGTTTTTTAGTTAAAAAAAGAGAGGCCATTTACCCAATTCAAAAATTTTTTTTGGCCCTTTTTTCAAATTCTGCCTTGGTGGAGTATCATCTTATTGTACACCATTGAACAGGACATTATTCGGCTGCCAAGGTTATTTAGGTTTCTTCAAAAGCCCTTGGCACAATTCATTTCCGTTTTCAGAGCACCCAAAAGCAAAGAAGGCTATGCGGCAATTGGTGGTGGCTCTCCTCTTCGAAGGATAACTGATGCTCAGGCATGATCTCTTGGAACTGATCTTTTTTTTTCTGTTCTTTTTTTTTTTATGCCTTTTGGTCAATAATGAGAACTATTTTTAGTTATGATTTCTTTAATTATTCATAACTAGTTTTTCTGTCTAGTTACATAATTTATTTATTTATGCCTTTAATGTGAGCAATATATACGTGCACACACACACATACGTATACTTTTCTTCGTTCTGTTTAATTGCCTCATGACAAACACGGGTTTTCTTTCATTTTTTTTTTCCATCTTTTGTAGTAGTTCCTTTAACGATCTACCCTTGCCTTTATTCAGGCTGAAGAGTTGAAGGAGGCCCTTTGGTCAAAGAATGTCCCAGCAAACGTGTATGTGGGCATGCGCTATTGGCATCCATTTACTGAAGAAGCTATAGAACAGGTGCCCATTTAGCTTACATCTTAGTTTTCAACGTGCCTCATGGGATATATTAGATTGCAGACTTGGGTAAAGGCATATTTTGTTGAAACTCAATGATGGGGCCAATTCTTGTTGAGAAAATGCTTTTTAACATTTCTCAAGAATGGAAGGGGTCGTATATGTTGTTGATTTTGGAACAATTTTGCAGATAAAAAGAGATGGAATAACAAAGCTTGTTGTTCTTCCGCTTTATCCACAATTTTCAATATCAACTAGTGGTTCAAGCCTTCGACTCTTGGAGAGTATATTCCGGTAATATCTTAGAACAGTTACCATTTTGATCACGAAATAGGACACAAAACCACTGTCTGATGAATCAATTGTTTTAATGATCAGGAAGGATGAATATTTGGTCAACATGCAGCATTCAGTTATACCTTCTTGGTACCAGCGTGAAGGCTATATAAAAGCCATGGCAAACTTGATTGAGAAGGAGCTAAAAAATTTTGAATCCCCTCAGAAGGTATGCCACATTCAATGATGTCTTTTGTTGTTGTTGTCGTTGTTGCAATAAAAAAACCACCCCTATTGAATTTGTTATTAATGGTATTTAGCATTGTTGTTTTTTCCCTCCTCGCATGGAGTTGATCGTTCTCAAAGTTACTTGGATTCCTGCTAGGCACTAGTGGTTCAAAAAATCATCTTATTATGGTATTTATAAAAGTAAAAATTCAAAGGAATATGCTTTAACTTGAAAAAACATCATTTAAAAACTTATTTCTTATTGAACATAAGTTTTTGATTGACTGACTCACTTGTTTGCATTTTTCCTAGTGTGTGATATTCTTTAGTGCACATGGGGTGCCGCTTGCATATGTGGAAGAGGCTGGTGATCCATACAAAGCGGAGATGGAGGAATGTGTAGATCTGATAATGGAAGAATTAGAGAAAAGAAACATACATAGTCCATATACTCTGGCTTATCAGGTACTTTTTAATCACAGAATGCTATTAAAATCTCGATAACTACTTTTTCTGGTAATATCTGCCAATTTTGTTGATAGTTGGTTAATGTTCTTACAGAGTAGAGTTGGACCTGTGGAATGGTTGAAGCCCTATACAGATGAGACAATAATTGACCTTGGAAAAAAAGGAGTGAAGAATCTGCTCGCTGTACCAATTAGGTAATTGGTGTTGCCACTCTTTTTTATAATGTTATGCTACTTATGGAGCTCTTTCTCTCAATCTTAGCACAGTCAACATATTTGAGTAAAAGTTTTGACTCTTGTTTTGCAGCTTTGTGAGCGAGCACATTGAAACTCTGGAAGAAATTGACGTTGAGTACAAAGAATTGGCTCTAGAATCTGGCATAGAAAATTGGGGGCGCGTTCCTGCATTAGGATGTGAAGCCACCTTCATTTCAGATTTGGCAGATGCTGTGATTGAGAGTCTCCCATATGTTGGAGCCATGGCAGTCTCTAACCTCGAAGCTCGACAGGTACCAGTATGAACTCTTTCCTATTTAAACTTGGAGTAATTCCGTGAGTGATTTGGATGTTGTTTAACTTTTGGTCTGGTAATAAAACTAATGTTTATCTCCAGTCAGATGGGCCATTGTTAGATTTCTCTGCTCTGATTGCTGGTTTACTTATTTGTATTTTGCAGTCATTGGTTCCGCTTGGTAGTGTGAAAGAGTTATTGGCGGCATATGATTCACAACGCAGGGAGCTACCGCCACCAGTGATGGTATGGGAATGGGGTTGGACTAAAAGTGCTGAAACTTGGAATGGAAGAGCTGCCATGTTGGCAGTGCTTGTTCTCTTGGTGCTCGAGGTCACCACTGGGGAGGGTTTTCTTCACCAGTGGGGGCATTCTGCCCTTTTTCCGTTGAAGTAAATCTCTCTCTCTCTCTATCCTTTCAAAACACAAAGTTAATGGACCCTTGTAAAGTTTTCTCTTTTCAGATAAAATGTGTGTAATCATATCAACGACTTCTTCCATACGTATATTATGTTGGTTACCGAGATGCTTACATAGTAATCTAATTGTTAGGTAGTCTTAGGTGAACCATTCTTGTTGGTCATAAGAAGGAAAATATGTATTCATGAATTATAGTGGTCTTGTAATTTTGAGTCCAAGACATCTTCCCGTGAATATATATGGAAAAGTTTTGTGTTTTCTAATCTTAACCTTGTATTAGTCCAAGTTTAGTTTGAAAAGATTTCCCCACTTCTTCCGTTCACTCAATCCCCGAGAAAAACGACAACGACTTAAAAACAACAGTGTTGTTAAACGTTAGTGACTTGAAAAAAGAAAGTCACACAGATGACAACAATATTTAAGAATAAAAAAGTTAAAAATTTCATTTATATTCCTGAATTCTATTTTTTATAGCAATAAGAGTTTTTAACTTATTTAACTAAAAAAATTCAAAAGCTTTTTTAAAATCAAAAAGAATATTTTTATGTATTATCTAAACACTAATTATAAAGCTATAGTTTATGCTTTTTTTTTAATTAATTAAAAGTAAAAGTAGAAGCCATGGCCCCAAATGATTACTACAAGCTTCTAAAATTTCCTAAATTCTTCTGTTTGCTTGCTCAATCCCCAGTGAAAACGACTGTATCTTTTGAAACGACAAACAACGTAAAATGCGACAGTGGCATAAAACGGCATCTGCCTATCTTCAAGCGTTAGTGATTTAGAAAGCGACAGCAGCATAAGATACAAGTACCAAAACGAAAGTGACCTGAAAAACGACAATATCATAGAAAACGACGATGATTGACATCCTGGTTTCGACAATGGGCTATCAAAAGGCCACATTGGAGAAAGTAGCCAACCTCCTGACGCTGGTAATTTTTTTTGGCGCTGTCTGGCAAACGTGTCCAACCGCGTACGGACCGCTTTTAAGCTTTTGTTAAAAAGAAAACAAATTCGACGTGTCCAAACGACTCCTCAACAAGAGAGCTTCAGCTTTCCTCCACGTGTTCACTAACACCTCTCCTTTTAATTTTTTTTAATTTTTAATTTAATTTTGCCTCTCTCACTTTTGCTTTGTTGGATTATACCTTCCCCTTTGCGTTCCTGTTCCTTTGAATCCTTTTCTCTTTCCGATCTGTTTCGTCTCCTCTTTTTCCTTTCCACTCCTGACTTCTAACGCAATGCCAATGGCGTAGAGAGAGAAAGAGAAAGAGAAGCATATTCGAAGCTGACCGGCTTTCTTCTAATTCAATCACTTGCGGTTGCAAATCTTGCTTTATATCATTCGCATTCATCGGAATTCTTTTGCTTTACAGTTTTTTGTGCTTTTCGTTTTCCTGGAAAAAGTTCGAGGAGTAAATTGAGCGTCGATCGTCATCTCCTATGGCGGACCACCGGTGGAGCCGCTCTAACACTTCCGGCAGTGACATTTCCGTCTCTTTGGAAGCAGACCTCGCTGAAAATGCCAGTCTTTCTTCAGGTTTTTTTTTTTTTTTTTTTAATATTCAATTCAGCGTGTTTCCTTTCCTTTATTTGTTGAAATTAAATTGTGTTTTGTTCAGTAAATGATGAGAGGAAAGTTTCCGGAGAAAGCACGTCTGGGGAAATATCGGCGGCGGGAGAGGCAGATTCGCATTCGAGTTCAAGTCCGAGTTCTAATCAGCAAAATACGTCAGCGAATTGGAGACAAAATCACTCATTGTCTGTACTAGTAACCAAGCTTTTTGATGAAAAAATTCCTTTCAAAAAGAAGGTTCGATTCATTTCCATTTTCTTAAACTCCGATTATCCCTTTATCTCCCTTTTTCTTGCCCTCTAATTCGGAATTTTGCAATTAAAAAATACGTTAGCGAACTTGAGACGAAATCACTCATTCTCTGTACTAGTGACCAAGCTTTTTGATGAAAAAGTTCCTTTCAAAAAGAAGGTTTGATTCATTTCCATATTCTTAAACTCCGATTTTCCCTTTGTCTGACCCTTTTCTTGCCTCTAATTTGGAATTTTGCAATTAAAGTTTGTGGAAGTCACCAAATTATGTTAAAAACTTGTGCAGCTAAAATGGCTGAACAGAGTTGCTACGATTAAAGACGATGGGACAGTACAGTTCGATGTCCCAGGCGATATCAAACCAGAGAGTTTGGATATTGGGACTGGAGTTGTCTACGACGGAACCGTTGATGATGAACGCCATGACGCAGAAGTGGAAGGAACACATATACCTCCTCTACAAATCGTAATGCTTATTGTTGGAACAAGAGGAGATGTGCAACCATTTATTGCTATCGGAAAGCGTTTGCAGGTTCTACACACATACACACACACATACACAAATGTTAATTCTTACGAGCTTATCAATTGGATTCTTTATTACTGAATATAATTTTTGTAACTATAGGTTAACATGATTGAAAAAGCAGATAATTTCTGCATAAAATTTTAGCTGGGCACGACTTTTCTTGGTTTTTATAGAATGCTTGAAACATAGTTTAGTGAAGTGGAGATTTGGTTCTGTAGATTGCTAGCCTTGCACCTTAGTGTTTGTGGGCTGATGAGCTTTAAACTTTTGCTTGCAGGAAGACGGCCATAGGGTAAGGCTGGCAACGCATGCAAACTTCAAAGAGTTTGTTCTTACTGCTGGACTCGAGTTCTTTCCTTTAGGTGGAGATCCAAAAATTCTTGCTGGTTGTAAGTATGGAATTCCTGTTTCAAATCTTTCTTTTGATGTTTTGCGTGTTTTGACAGACTGGTTATAGGAATTTTCAGCCTCCTTTTGTTTGTGTGGACCATTAAAATTTGACATTGAGCTTTCAATCCATACACAGCTTGTAATAATCCAGATCCTTATGAAGTTTTGCTCTGTTAACTTGAATAATTTTGGAGATATAAAAATTGACAAGAGAGGTCAGAACTTGGGGATGTCGGCTTCTTTTGCACAATGTGTTCTCCCCACGCTTCTCTTTCTAATAAATTGTGTCAGCTCAGAACTCTGATTCTTGAGACAGTAAAGCATCGTTGCTGTCTGCTTGATATATAGGTGTATAAGATTATAATTTATTTCCTGGCACATTTCCTGCAGATATGGTCAAGAACAAAGGGTTTTTGCCATCTGGACCCTCAGAAATATCTATTCAGCGAAACCAAATTAAGGAAATCATATTATCTTTACCTCCTGCATGCAAAGACCCCGACCCTGACACTAACATTCCCTTTCAAGCAGAGGCAATAATTGCTAATCCCCCAGCATATGGTTAGATTTCATCACTTTATTTGCACTTTTAATTGATGATAGCATAGCTTTGTTTGATACTATTTTTCATGACACGTATTAATTGACTTGTAAGCATTATTAGACTAGGGTGTCCATGTTGTTTTTATAGACATCTCATTGACAAAAGATGGTTCTTTGCCTAATTGATATCCTAGACTGGAAGCTTATCTATCTATCTATCTATTTATTTATTTTTATAACTGTCCCACTTCATTCCTAGGAGTGGGATAGATGATGCTTATTCATATCTGTTAGTTATTTAACAATTAACTGACAGTGAACTTATGAACGTACTTGCTCAGGACACACACATGTTGCTGAGGCTCTAAATGTGCCGCTTCATATATTCTTCACTATGCCGTGGACGTAAGTGTTTGTTTATTAGGATGAACTGGTGATTAAATTTTCATATTTTCACTTAAAAAGTTTATCCAGTATGTGTGTCCCTCATTTTGGAATATACTACATGTATAAGACGGGAACCTGGGATTCTTCCCTCGTGGTGGAAGTATTTTGTTTTCCCTGATTTATGTCACTATATTGCCAAATTAATTTGGGATTTAATTATTTTCGTAGTAACACTTCATTCTTTTGCCAGACCCACTAGCGAATTTCCCCATCCTCTATCCCGTGTTAAGCAACCAATTGCAAATAGAGTGAGTCTCATATAGTTTTTCCCGTCAAAATTTTCTTGAATCTGATTTACACTGATATAGACGTTTTATATTCGTTAGTCTTACATTCCACAACCTTGTTTTCCCTCTCTTTTCTGCAGTTATCCTATCAAATAGTTGATGCATTAATTTGGCTAGGCATACGAGACATGATAAATGTATTTAGGAAGAACAAGTTGAAGCTGAGACCTATTTCATATTTAAGTGGATCCTATCTTTCTCCACATGATGTGCCCTATGGATACATATGGAGTCCTCATCTTGTTCCCAAACCAAAAGGTTGTATGTTTATGTTTCTGTGACTTGAAACATTGCTTGAACTGAGACAATATGATAGAAAGTCGCTAGTTTCTTATTATAATCTGTCACTATTATTTATTAGTTTTGAAATATTATAATTAGGAACTAGCTTGGAATTTTTGTAAAAGGAAAAAGGAGTCAAGTGGACTAGCTTTGAATTTCCGTAAAAGGAAAAAAGAAAGAAAAGAATATAAAGTGGCCAGTGTGGGACACAATATTCTTGAAATATCTGGTCTCTTATTTTATTCTCTTCTGCCTCAGTATCATAAGCAATCTTGTAGCTGCTTCTACGGAAAGATAATGTATGAATAATCTTGTTCTCATTCTTCTGCAGATTGGGGCGCTAAAATTGACATAGCTGGATTCTGCTTTCTTGACCTTGCTTCAAACTATGAACCCCCTGATTCACTAGTGACCTGGCTTGAAGCTGGGAAAAAGCCTATATATATTGGATTCGGTAGCCTTGTAAGCTTTTGTTCTATCTATCTTGATTAATGTCTTATATGTACAATTTCAGTGGCCAACATGCAAAAATTGCTCGTTGATCATAACACTTTGGAACATTCACATGCATTTGACTGTCATATGGAAACCGTAGATATGCCTGTGTTTTTCCACGCAAATATAAAAATCAAAGATAGGGCAAGAACGGACATAGTTTTGTCTCATGGGATGCTTGGCAAATTTTTGTACGTCTCTCTGTAACAGCCTGTCCAGGAACCAGAGAAAATGACCAAGATTATTGTCCAAGCTCTGGAAATAACCGAACAAAGAGGTATCATCAACAAAGGTTGGGGTGGCCTTGGTAATTGTAAGTTCTTCTGTCTTCTCATATGAAATGATTCTTCTTGTTTTATACGTGTAATACTTCAGTAGCACTTATGCATGTGTTCTCATGCTCTGCTCAGTGGAAGAACCAAGGGATTTTGTCTACGTACTGGATAATTGCCCCCATGATTGGCTATTCCCGCGTTGCTCTTCTGTGGTAAAGTTACCTTTGATATTAATGTGTGTGTGTGTGTTTGTGTGTGATGTAGCTGGGACGACACAGCATTTTGTCAAGTTTCATTCTCTCACATTATAAATCATACAATTCTTCCCAGGTACATCATGGTGGTGCTGGAACTACGGCTGCCGGTCTAAAAGCTGCGGTAACTAATTCTTTTCTTCTCAGGATCATCCCTGATGTTTTTTTTTTGCTAGCTTAATAGGTGTCTTCTTTTTTAGTGTCCAACGACAATCATTCCATTCTTTGGAGATCAGCCTTTCTGGGGAGACAGAGTGCATGCTAGAGGAGTGGGTCCTGCACCCATTCCAGTTGATGAATTCTCTCTTGACAAGTTGGTTGATGCCATACGCTTCATGCTAGAGCCCAAGGTACTTGCTGTGCTTTTATCTTCTGGCCCCAGTTAACTGAATATTGGTGTGCGCCTGAGCCATGTTAAACTTGTCGGTTTGTTTTAAAGGAGTTATGCACGAGGTGAGCAGGCTCTTTAGATTCTGGGGCAACAAATAGTTCCCTCATCTTGTGAGTGTGTCGCGAAATCGGGAACTGTTTCTACCAGGCCTTTTTTTTTTCCCTTCCCTTGATGAATCTGTTATCCCAGTTTCATCTACGAAAGTTCGGGCTCTTAGGTTTCTGATTCATCATTCATGCGTTCTCATTATAAAAGAATTTTGGTGACATTGCTGGGGAACAGGATAGAACACTATATTTTTGACCGCTATTTCATTATTTGGCTAATGAGAGTTGAAGTAACCACGAACCTTCCTTTTTGTTTTTCCCATGAATATTTGTACATGAATGTGTACTGGATGATTATTAGCATTTGCGTTTGGGATAGCCTTTTTTCTTCTCTGCCGGGATGCGTTTTGGATAACTTAGACAACTAGCGGACGTATCATTTTCCTTTTGACTTGCATCGTGCAGGTGAAAGATCGTGCCATTGAACTCGCCAAGGCCATGGAAAATGAAGATGGGGCAACAGGATCAGTGAAAGCCTTTTACAAACATTTTCCTCCCAAAAGACCTGATAGCAAACCTGAGCCATCTCATCGAAAACTATTTTCTATTCGGCAATGTTTAGGCCTTAAATCATAAATTCTTGGGTGATTTTTCATCTTCTGGTGTTCTCTTCTTGTAGTTTAGTCGTACTTTTAAATCGTAAAAATCTAAGTTTTGTTTACTTTATTTTACATAAAAGCTACAACTAAGCCAACTATTGTGTGTTCTATATTTCTCCTCTTGCCCGAGATTATTGCGTTCAAAGCGAACCAAGCACAAATCATCTCAAGGTGCTTCTTCAAAATTGTCGTTCCCTTTTTCTTCACTGTTATAATCTGAACAAGGATGGACTTTTTATAGTTTTACATTTCTCTGTTTCTTGCTCAAGATGATGAATGTACATCCAAAATTTTAAGCTTACAAAATGATTTTTTCAACAAAAAAAAAGAAAAAAAGAAAAAAAATCTAAGCTTACAAAATGATCATCTAGTTGTCAAAAATTTGTCACTCCATATGGAGTTGTCCCTGGCAATTGGATCAACCATGCGCAGCGGAATTCAGGGAAATTCGTTCTCTGTAGAAGTATGATCTCTCTCATGTTGTGTTGAATCAGTCTTTAAACGTTTAGAATGTGTCTGCCTCATCCATTCAAGACATTCCTCGGAAGTCCCTGAAGGATGAGCAAGCTGCCACGCAAGCAGTTTTTGTTGCTGTGAATCAAAATGATGAGTATTAGCATTGTAACATATGTTACAAATACCTGGAAGTGGCAAGGAAATACAGCTTACCCATTCCCTAACAAGTGGTCCTCCAGACTTTAGCTGCAAAACGTTCATTATGTCTTTTCCGTTGACTAATGGTTTGGCGTCCCATACTTTTTGAAGGCCTGCATACACCAGAATGAATTAGAACGAGATATTCGTAATGTTATCCAATCAGCCACATGTAAGCTTTAATACAATACTTCACATCTAAAAGCAACAAGGGTTGGAAAGGTTCTTTTGCCCATAAAAAGAGAGTTGGTAAACCGAAAGCTCAAGCAATCCAAAACAGACACTAAAATGAGGCTGTTGATGAACTGAAAACTTCATAAAAATGTCGTACAGCCTGCCAGGGAAGATGTGCCTTGTGGTTGCAAAGAATCAACATTATGAGACTCGAGACAACTGTCAAGTCAACTAAGTCACTTTCCAATGATGAAAAATAAAAATTGAACAGAATAATGAGATTCCTATCGTATTGAAGCTCCACCTAAAGAGAAATGCAGTACTCGGAAAGAAATAAAACTGCTTCTTTCAGATGCTTTAAATAACGCACACCTAGTTCAATAATGCTATCCTCAGCTGCTTTAAATGTATCTCTCATCCTGTCCAGCTGAAAGTTCTTGCGTAAAAGATTCTCAGTAGAATCAATTTCATATAACAATGTAGATATCAGCAGTGCAACTCGCCAAAAATCTTTGATTTCTCGTAGCAGTAGACCTGAAAGACATACATATCACAGGCTTGATTCCATAATTGAGCACCAAAATACCAGTGATTCCGTCAAAAACAAGCCGGATTTGAAGACACTCCATCGCTGTTAATAATATTAACCAAGCCTAAATATTTAACTCACTGATAATTTGATTTGATGACACAGCAAGAACTCCATACCTGTCAATACCCGCAATTTTGAAGAGACCGGAATATCGACAGAGTCTCCTGCCCACTCAACTTCAGTTCGTTGGATGTCTTCATTTAATGCTAAAAAAGGAATCAAAGACAAGAATTTTTCCGAAGCATTGAATATATTTGTAACCTGTAGCAGAAAAATATTGAAGACAATTCAATGTATGTAGAAATTAGACACGTAGTAAAAAGCTAGAATTAAAAACTGAAAGATAAGAGTTGTACTGACCATTTCTGAGTCATTGACTTTTCGCTTAAGCGACACATGAAAACTGAAGTTAATGCCAGGAACCTGCGGAGCAGAACTTATAGCTTCAGAATCGAAAATAACAGAAATTCAATGACAAAAAGTACAAATGAGGACAACAAATAACGCAAAGTGTTACACATCAAAAACTCGCGCCTGGACACCAGAGATGCAACAACTTCGCATGCAGATGTTTACATAAACATAAGAAGCCAGGGGGTGAGAACCATATAGTACCTTTTTTGGTTTGTCGTCTTTATATGTTGTCTTTCTCAGTGGGAGGAACATGGCAGCATAAATAGAAAGCCTCCTCTGTTCATCCTGAAGTTTAAATGCAATGGGAGGCAAAAATTCAATACATGAGAAAAGAAGAGGAACGTAATTTCTTTTTTTGAACAAAAAATTATAAACACTATATGCTATAAACAAAACAAGATAACTAGCACTGGTAAGCTATTTAAGCAGATCTATTCTTCATGGACTTGCCACTCACACTGAAGGTCGAGCATCCAACTAACTGAATAAGGTTCCACGTAGCATCCAAGTACGCAATAGAAAGCCTATAGAAGAAATATAAATAACCTTCATCTAAGGAAAAAAAACTTAAACTATATGATATATATCAGTGACCAGCAAAATGAGCAAATATGTGATATCATAATATTAAACCTACCTGTCACATTCTTTTGGTATTGCAGGCTCAAACTTAGCAGGATCAAACTTATGGGGAGGGCCGAAGAATACATCAAAGAATAACTTCAAATCACGAATGTAGGTCATTGCTTGAACAGGTTGGTTGCCAGAAACCATGAGATCGATCTTCAGTTTGAATATTGAACAAGAAAAGAAATTGTCAGATAACCTTTGTGTTTCCAAAACGGAATTTCCAATTCTTAATAAACTAGAAATTGCACTCTAGAAGTTACATTGCGAATATGAACAATCAGACGACTACTTGAGACATAAGAGATACCAACGTACTTCGGTACCAATCCGCTCTCTGCTAATTTTACCACCAAGAGCAGCTTTTACATCAACACTGGCTGCAGCTTCTTTTAGTTCTTCATCTAATACGAATCCAAATCTTGCACCTAAATAACCACAAGCAATTAAAAGTGACAGAGCCATCAGAAGCTAGAGTCTTAGGCTGTCTTCTTTCTTCTCACTAAGAAGCATTCATTAATCATTTCTATATTCTGAAATTCTGAAATTGGAAAACAAGAGCCCAAGACATGATAGGCCTACATTATTTGTAAATGAGGAAATGTGTCATTGCCTTTAGGCTTTAGAAAGTAATATATAAATAAAAGAATGCTACTCCTATAGAATGACTGAATGGCATTGAAAAAGTGAATAGAAAAAAAAGAGGAAGTGGAATGTTACATATGATTCAACACTATGTGTATTAAATTCAGGTAAACAAGAGATGATACTTGTTGTTTAAAGAAAAACATCAGCCAAAAAAGTACCAAATGGATAGTCTCAAAGAAATTGAAGCAGATGAATATGAAATACATGATCTATCTATGGTGAAAAGAAAAACATCTAAAAGAGGAGTACCAAAACGGATAGCTCGAAGAACTCTTAAAGGATCATCCATAAAAGTAGCCTTTGGAGGTAAAGGAGTCACGATTTTTCCAGATTTGAGATCTGTGATGCCTGCATATGAAAGAAAAGAAGAAAAGAAGGAAAAAAAGAAATGAAACATATGTGATGAATACCACTATAAAATTAGCTGTTTCAAAGAAGAAAAGAAAAGGCAACGCTATTGAAATGCTCTCACAGAAACTCAAGACAGCAAAATACCAACCCCTTTTGGTGTAATCTTCAACTGAGTTTGTGTTGATATTGTAGAACAAGCTGGAATAAGATAAAATCAGGTAATAAAGAGCAATATATTCAATTTGAGAACAGATACAAATGGGTTATCCTCTTCAGTCACACAAATTGGTACAATTCAAAAAATGATACCTGTTAATAGTTAAATCCCTTCTGTATGCATCCTCTTCTGCTGTGCCATATGTTTGCTGAAATACAAAGTAAACTCCAATGACCGTCCACACTTTACTAATCAGGCTTCATAAGTCCACACCAACTCAAAAAGCGGGAAAGTGGCATACACATTGAGGTACTCAGAAATTTAAATTTTGACATTTCTATATCAAGAAAAGCGAAATGTGCTTCCAAATGCAAACGAAGATACTAGCACCATAGAAGATTAATAGCTACAATAAAAATATACCTTTGTAGGAATACGGCTGTTCTCACAATACTGTTCACACCTTAAGTTCACAAAATCAATCCAGACATCACATATGCGCATTCTCGCTGTTTCCAGATGTTTTGATTGTTCAGGATTGCTGCAAAATTAGTATCAAATAGTATGAATCCATAATTATTTGATTAAAAAAAAATAAGCATTCAAGAAACTGATTTCGTAAGTCAGCAACCAAATCATTTACAAAGGAATCAAATCAAAGGAAGAACGGAACTTTTTAGAATTATGTAAAACAGGAATATAATATAAAATATATTTATATGTAAGTTTATATTGTAAATCAGCAATTCTTTTATTTTAGTCTATTGAATCAATCTGCAATAGAGTATCAGTAATTCGTGAAGGCAGAAAAGAAATAAAGCACATTATACCTCGGAATAACGGCAATTCCTTGTGCCTCTTCTCCCACCGATAACAAGTACTCTCTGACCTTCTCAACAAATTCACTGCCCAACATATTGTCCAGCGCAATATCGATGTCGTAACATTCTTTGCCTAGAAGCTAGAAAACCAGAAGAATTTAACCATCAAAACCAGGTACAATACAATCGAACGAGAAAAAAAATTTCTTTCCGACCAAACAGAGCCACCTGAAAATAATTCGACAACAAATAACAGAAGAGAGAGAGAGAGAGAGGGAGAGAGAGAGAGAGATTGACCTTGTCGCGGACCCAGCCGCCGGCGACTCGGAGCTGGTTAGGGAGGCCGAAGTGGCGGAGAGTTCCCAGAAGCCTATCGAAGATCTTCTTCTCTGTGTCTGTGAGCTCGATGCTTTCCCTGACTTGTCCATACGGCGGTGAAGACGCCGCAACGGCGGCCATTGCTCGGCTAGGAGAGAGAGATGCTCGGGTTTCGATTCGAAGTTTGGTAAGGAGAGAGGTTTTGGAGGGAAAGGAAGAGCAGATTATCGGGGGAGTGAGAAAGTTGGAGCTTTTGGCTCGGTAAAGGGAGGGAAAGAGATGAACAAGGGGCTTCGCTGCTACTCGCATCTTTCAACGACGCCTCGATGAAAATATATACCGAATGAATTTCCAATATAATAGCTTTAAGGGGGAGATAGGATATATTTGGAAATTCGCATTAATTATATATATATATTTTTTGAGAAATATGATTTGGAAATTTAAAATAATATTTATAGCTGTATTGACCGTAAAAAACGATAAATAATTTAGTGGTGAATTCAGGTCATTCAAAAGTTGTTAAAATTAATCGACCGACTAAACTTATTGTACATTTTTGCCCCCCTAAATCTTAGTTTGAGAATCTAGCACATCATATTCACTGATAAAGTGTTAATTTTGTTTGCAATATAAATTGACATGTGATTTTCAGGTTGATTCTTAATTAAGAGTATGAAACATCTATAAATGTTAACTAGAATCTATATTTAAAACAAAGTCAATTCTAATTTTTTTTTATTTTAATAAAATTTAATTATGACTTTAATCATAATAAATTTGAATTAAAATATATAAAATGACCAATAATATCATAATTAAGGCCCTTTTTGAAAATTATATGTCAAATTTTTTTTCCTAAATAACATTGTTACCACTTACCAGCAAGGGTGGTTTTCTAACATGTGTGTAAATCTAGCGTGTAACATTGTCAAAATTCAAGTTTACGACTTATAGATGCGTGGAAATTTCAGGGGCAACTTGAAAAAAAGCTCCGTCTTTTTTTATTTTTTTAAGCATATAATAGAGCAATCGAAATCAAGACGACACCATGATCGTATGAAAACAACCGAATGTCAAACTAAAACGACAACTAACAGAATTGAGAACGAATAAAAAGCGATAATGATTGTTAAAGACGCGTTCGTAGAAAAATAACTCCCCTGTGAAACGACAATGATTGCGGGGAGGGCAGTAAATGACTTAAAAAAGGACATCAGGGGCACACGACAACGAATGAGAAAACGAATAACAGATAACGAACGACAGAAAAAGTACACATGTACGGTACGAAAAAGCTCGACGTTAATTGTGTATATGTGAAAACGACAATACATTTTAAACGACAAAAAGAACCAGACATGACATGAAATGAGAAAACGACATCGTATATCAAATTTAATTAAGTGGAAACGACAACAAAAAAGAAAACGACAATAAATACTAAAAGACATAAAAATTTAAAACGACATCAGTAAGAACGACAGCATTGCTGCAAATAAATAAAAAACGATATAAAAATAGAAAGCGACGTCAAATAAAAAGGCAGGCAAAAACGGCAACACTTGATTAAACAACAGAAATGACTAGTCTTTACGTTTCCATTCTGCGTTGCTGTTCTTCCCTCAAGTTTGGCGTGTTCCTTTTCATTTTATTAAAGCTGAAATATACACGAACTGACTGTACTCTCATATGCAAAGTTCCATCAGTTAGTGTTTAAAAGACGAGAGAGAAGAATTTTGTAGCGAAATTTTATCATACTTTTTTTTTTCCGATAATGACCTTCCCTCTTAAAGAATGTCACATTCTAGTATTCTAGCCTATGCTACAAGCAGAATGTAGCTGGAGTGTTGCATCAGGCACGTGCAGAAGAAACCTCGCCCGTCTGGTTAACTAGAGGATCATTCTCAGAAACAACGCCAGCTGATGAATCTAACTTCAAAGTTGGTGTCTCCAATGTCGGTACTATCGGAGGTTTTACTCTTCTAGAGACCGTCATCTTCAGCCCTTCCGTCGTG
>CAMOHE010026162.1:0-11575 GCA_946598075.1 Artocarpus hirsutus | reverse complement strand
GAGGAGGGATGAGGGTTAGAAAAATAGAGTTAGTTGAAGGGATATAGAATATGAATTATGGAGAGACTTATGGTAATCTTTCGTATTATTTGGTATGAAAGAATGAGAGTTGAAAGAAACTATGATAATTATATACCTAATACTAAATTGTCTATTTTACTATTTATTAATAATTTATTTTGAAAGATAACAAATTCCTTTTAATTGAAATTAGATGAAATTTCAATTAAAAATGGTGTGTCCAAAGGTGGAGCCTCTCCCTCCTTTCCAACATAGTGGGCCCAAGGAGAGTTTCTTCCTCTATCTCTCCTCTCTTCTATTTAACCAAACAATTTTGAGACTCTCCTCTACATCTCCCACCCTCCACCTATCCCTCCTAACAATCACATTGTAAAGATTGAAATTGAGATCGATGTCACACGTATTGTGAGATTGAGCTCGCTGGTCAATAAAGTAACATGTGTCAACAATTCTACAAGATTCATAAGGGAATATTAATAGGTTTTCGCAACTATTTTTGAATTAAAAAAAATCCTTTAGTCTTCCTAAAGCATTTAAAAAAAGGACAGTGTGTACCAATTAGAGTGGACTCAAGTGGTTCTCTTGATTTGGCATTTTGCCTACAAATAGAACAAATGGCTTCACGTTTTATTCATTCTTAATTTACTTTAATTTTCTTTATACTCTGCTATTCTTCTCTCTCGAAATTGCTTGCCTCACTTGAGCGTTGAAGTACCTTCTAAAGGTAAATCCTTGGCAGGCTCCACTGATCAAATAAGAGCAACGGAGAATGGAGAAGCAGATAGAGTTGCGTTGATTGTTGAGAAGTCTATCCTAAAAAGCAGGACGTGCTTGAAGTGTTGGATCTATATCGATTTCTGCTAGTTTTGCATGCTTTTTATTTTGATGTAATTTTCAATAAGACATACCACTAGTAGAGATACTCTACAATGAAACCTCCATAGAATGTAAAGTTTGTTCGAAGTGAGAGGATGAAAGATTTGTGGAAAGACAAATTGTGTCTGGTGCTTAATATATGGAGCTCTTGCAATTGAAAGCAATCATATGAAGAAGGCTTTTCATCCCCGTGGGTTAAAACTCTACTACTCATAAAACGGGTAGGCTTCGGTCTAGTATTTAGTGTACTTTTTAGGCTGAGACTACTGTTTTGTGAGTAGAGTGGTTTTAACCTTATGAGTTAAATAGGATTGCTGAAAAAATTATAAATTGTTGATAATAATAAGGGATGTCTAACTTCCCATATATAGAGATATTGACAGCTGATATTTGCATCTTCTTAAGCTAATAGTCTAGTTTTAATTCTTTATAGTAGTAATTAGCATAACAACTACAACTGTTAACAAATGAAATTTTTAATTCTAAAAATTCTTTTAGGACGAAAAATGAGTTTATTATTTAACAATTAGTAATTGTTATGTAAAAAAAAGATAGTACAAATTGATAAAAGATATTCTTTTATATATATATATATATAATTCCTAGTTTCGTAAGAGTAAATTCTCTAAATCTCATTCACAAATTTTAATTGTGCATAAATTCGTTGTTTAAGAGGTGAATTTTAGATTTATCAAATTTAGTAAGTAAATTTGACTTTTTTTTTAAGTTTCTACTTCTTATTTTTATTTCTCAAACACTACAAGAAAAACTACATTTAACCATGTGTAGTTTTTAAGTGTCGTTGAAAAGTACATACAACGATATTTTCAACAAAGATATCGTTAACGACATTTTAAACAATAATTAACGACATCTATATAGATGTCGTTAATTATTGTTTTAAATGTCGTTAATGACATCTTTGTTTATGATGTCGTTGTATGTACTTTTCAACGACATTTAAAAACTACATGTCGTAAATAATATGTCGTTAAATGTAGTTTTTCTTGTAGTGAAGGAAGTTATTTATCTCTTTCTACATCAAAAGTACCCTACTAATATTGTTTATTATAGCGGAGCCACATTGTATTGAGTGGAGGAACGAGCCCCCACTCAATTTTTGAAATCTAAATTTTTATCCATATTTTACAATCAGAAATAATAGTTATGTCTATCCCAAAAACATTATATTGTTGTTCTAAGAATAATTAAAAATGTTGTGCTCTTATTTTACAAAAAAAAAAAAAAAAAAAAAATAGTTGTGCTCTAACTTAATAATTGAAGTATATAACTATCTCTTCATTCAATAAAATTAGGATTTCTCACTTTTTTCATAGTAAGAAAAAATAAATTTTTTTTAACTCCACCAAATTATAGTTTGAACCATCAAAATTCTATGAATTTGTAAACTTTTGTTCTTCCAAGATAATTATTGTATGAAAAACTCGCAATATCAATAGAAAATTTCTATCATGGAAGAGTTTTGCAGAAAACAAAATGAGGTACCCATCAAGTGCTTAGATTGCCTGTGTTATGTTGAAAGTTCAAAATTGTGAATTGCCTTTTTTTTTTTTGGCAACCTTTTCTCTTGGGACACTAACAAACTAACAAAGGATTATAAAATAAGGTTTCCATCAATAATGGTCTAAGGCCTAAAACACGCGAACCAAAAGGATAAGGGACATTTCTAATATTTAAACCATAAAGAGAAGAGCAAAGCGAGCAACGAATTAAAAAAAAAAAAAAGAAAAAGAAAAAAGAGCTAGCAAGATGATTTTAAAAGGCGATGAATGTTGGGATATATCTACACAACTAGAAGGGGAGACACATTTTTGTTACAAAATTTCCCCCAAAATCATTGTCTTCCTTAATCTCTTTTTGACTCCCATTGTTAGCGTGAATAACGTGGGGGTATATCCACAATCAACAAAGAAGAAAAAACAAAAGGGATCATTTCATTTTTGACCCCTGAAGAATTAAGATCGTCTCACTGTGATCATTGACACTCTAAATGACACAAATTTGGCCCCTAAAGTTTTCGCATGTGACACTAATAGTTCTTCAGCTTCCCAAACGTTATATTTCTGACAATCGGTCCACTAGGGATGTAGTTGATTAGCTTGCATATCACATGCATCATATGAGCACCAATCACAAAAAATTTAACAATGAGAGACGAAAGTATTGTTAGCGTCACAAAATAAATTTGAGTCATTTAGAATATTAGGGGTCAAAGTGGGATAACCCTAATTTCTCAAAAGACAAAGATAATAACTCAAAACAAAAAAAAAATAGAGAAAATTAAATATTATGCCACACTTTCAAAAAATTATTTATTCATGCAACATTTAAAAAAATTGTAGCACACTATGACTCATATTACATACTTAAGTTATGCCATACTTAAATATATATAGCTGTTTTTTTTTTTTTGAAAGATACATAGGTAGCAATTATAAAAAAAATAAGTTCCAAAAATCGCATTTATGAAACTTTAAATTATACACAAGTAAAGGGAATAAGCCCACAATCTTCAGCTGCTTAACGGGCCAAACCCATCAAACAATTTTTTTTTTTATCCATTTTCATTGTTTAGTGGTCAGGTGGGTCACAAAATGCTGCTTAACGTTGAGGTACAGTCATGAAGAGTTAGCCCAAAAGAAATTATAATTATTTGCTTTTAAACCGTATGGGTCATTTTGAAATCTAATACACTCATCACTCAGATTTTGGAGAATTTGAACAAGTAGGGTAGGTGATGTCTTTTTCACCTACCAGAAGAATACGAAGAAAAGATTTTGTGTTAGATTGATTGATCCGCAATTTTATAGCATCGGTGGGCTCCAAGATCAATAACATTATGAGCCATTGATGACCCTTAAAACCCATAAAAATAAAAACTTATATATATATATCTATATATATGTTTAATATATTTTAAGCTTTTGAACATCTGAGGTCAAGAATGTTTATAACTTTGTTCCAAGATCAATAACATTATGAGCCGTTGATAACCCTTAAAACCGATAAAAATAAAAACTTATATATATATATATATATATGTGCTTCATATATTTAAAGCTTTTGAACATCTGAGGTCGAGAATGTTAATAACTTTGTACCTTAACAATGGGGTCCTCACTGATCTTACATGATCTACTTTTTTCATTTCCAAAGTAATTTTTTATTTATTTTTGAAGATTTAATGGCTCTAACTTATAAGTGAAGGATCTCTAACGCAATTGAATATTTTAAGCCATGTGACATGAAAGATCTTAGCACAAAATCTTAAGCAATCGGTGTCTCGTCTATAGGAATGAGCCGGAAATTTTCATAGAAAATGAAAGAAAGTATTTTTCTTTTTGAAAGAAAAGGGGAACAAAAATAAACAAAGTGGTTGTTATAAAGCAAAAGTAGTTGTATTTTCCACTCATTTACCTAATTTGCTATAGCTTATGTGTGTCTCACAGACATCTAATATTCAAATTACTTGCCATTATTAGATCTTTTTCTTCCCTGAACCCCTTTGCTTAAAAGCTTTTTTTTTTTTCTTTTCCCTTGCCAATTATTGTCTAGATATTTCCTACTTTGTTTCATTATTTTTGAATTTAGACGAAAACGATTCGAACTCTATACGTCGTAGTAGAGTTGGGTGTTAAATCACCTATAGATTATGTCTGTAACCTTTCTTTTATCACTTTTTTGTCCTTGCCATGCTTATCATGTCTTTCCCCCGCTTTGCAAACTAAAATTTATTGGACACGGAATGCCAATGATTAGTTATAGAGACTTGTGATGAAGTATATAACAAAGCATGTTCTGTCACTGAAACGTGCACCATGTCCAAGATTTTGTTTTGGTGGTTGACTGCTGAAAGGTCTGGAAGGAGGCCCATTAACTGCATAATCCTGTGATCCAAAATGGGTATGCTTTCTATTGGGCCCCCATTTACCATCCGCTGAGTCACCAGCCGAAGCATTAAAGGGCTGGGCCTAATTTTGTTCCTCAAAGGGTGGAAACCGAAAATGATTTCCATGGCATTCCATTGATTAGGGACCTAGTAGCAGATATCTTTTTCAAGTGCAATAGTGCTTAATTACACAAACCCAAAATTAAAAAAAGTAAAAAGACTCTTCTTTCACCTCAGGTAATGATAAGGCCATTTTATTAATGTGCAAATTTGAATATTTTGTTATATTGTAAGATTGATTCGAGAATTTATGTTATCTGTGACGATAGATTATGATGATACACGTAAATTTTAGCTTTTGTTTAGAACTTGAATTGTAACTATGCTTTAAGTTTAAAAACTGTAATATATGAGAGCTTTATATTGTAATAATTTTTTTTATTATAGCTGTTAAGAATTTTACATTTTTTGTAATTGTAATGATGAGTTGGAACTGAAGTTCCAAACACCTTTTTTAGTATAAGCAATTTCAATCCATGAACATGAATTTCTACGTTCTTCTTTGGTAATTCAATACAGAGTGATCTATATACCTTCCATAAGCATGTTGATATGTACTATGTAAAATTTTATCATGATGAGTAAAAGAGAAGTTTTATAAACGTCATCTTTTAAAACTTATTTTTTATAATGCTACAAATATTTTAGTGTGATATAACTTAAATAAATAATACGAGTATTAGTATGACACAAGTGTGACATGAATAAAAACTATGGTTAAAAGTGTTGCATAACATGTAATTTACTCGTGAATATATATGTGCAAATTTTGTCCTTTCTAGAAATAAAATTACTATTTTGCCCCCATTTTTTAAATACAAATCCTAATTAGATATATTTTATTCTCCTAATTATTTTTAACTACATGCATGATCATGAACTATTGACATGTCAACGTGGTGGAGACAAGGCTGTGGGGTACGTAACAGCTAAGCCTCTCATGTTGCCAACAAATCTTGCCTACAGAGGAAACACAAACAAAAAGAAAAAGTGGCCAAAATGATTTCTAAAGAGCAGAAAAAGAGGCCTACCATCTTCCATTATATTCCTAATGTCCTGACTTTTCCACCACACGCAAGAGAAAAGAAAAGAAAAAAAGAGCTGGGAAAATCTAGAAAAGAAGAAACAAAGAGTACAATAAATCTGATACTGTTTTTGGGGTGGCATTCAATTGATGGGCAATGTTTGGCTTAATGGAGTACATGAATAGAGACCTTAATTCTCTCATTGAGAGAGCATGGGCTTTGCATGGTAGGCTCAATTGTGAAATTGAAAAAAGGGTCAAGTTTTGCAGGTTCTGTTCAGAACATGGACGTTACTGCGACGTGGCAGATCAGACCCCATTTGAGGAGAGAAAGAGGTTGATTGTAATAAGAGACTCAGTGAAGCAAGTTGAGAACATTCTTTTGTCTTTACAGGTAACATAAGAATTTGATTCATTCAATATACTTCGATTAATTTGTGAAAGAAAAGAAATTATGGGCAAATTTTGATACAAAGTTATGTTAATTTTACCAGTTTATGTCTACGCAGCAATTGCAATCTTGGCAATTAAGAGAGAGAAATGAAGCGTTGACCCGTTTGGAGGAAAGAAGATTAGTATTGCTAGAACTGGTGAGGAATTATAAAGGAAGGCCTTTACATGTGGTGAGAGAGATAAATGCATGTTTTGGCGATGAAAAAGCTCTTAATAATAATAATCTGCAGATCAAGAAATGGCCTGATCTTGTTTGTGGTATCAAGAAGTTATTATTCGTGAAGTGGAAGTGGCAAAAGGCTGTTTGGTTTGCGGTGAAATTTCTGATATTAACTGCAAGCATATCATCTTTGGTTCACTTAAATCATTCAAGACGAAGAAAAGTTTCTGGTTTTTTGGATTCAAGAGAGGCAGAAATGAGAGATAGTCTGCTAAGCATCTCAAGGAGTCCTCTGAATGTTTTCCATGGCAGGGGATGAGAATTTTTTTTTTTCCATACTTTTCTTTTGGTTCCAATATTCAGTTTGTCTAGAATTGATTCTATTTTTCCGGAACATTTCTCACTTTTTTTTTTTTTTTTAATTTTCCTCGCAGAGTGAGGAAAATAACATAGTATGATATTTGAGCAGTTATAGTTGTACTTTGGATTATTAGGTTTCACGGGTCTTAAACTTTATGGTCTTTTTTATTTTACCTTTAATACTTTAAAAATCATTATTTTATTTCTTTAAACTTGTAAAACTTCTCACTTAACTTTTAAAGTTTTGCACTTTGTCTCCTAAATTTTAAATTTTATATTCAAATAAACAGAATTAAACCCATGTAATTTTTACACGTGTTGACTGTAAGGAAAAAATGATATTTTATTACTCTCAAGTTTTGTTTCATATTTATATTATTTTTCACTTGACACATTTTTATGTTTTTTTATCATAACTTTAATTTAAGAAGGGTACGCCTACATATTTCGTATCATTTTAATGCATTACTCTTTTAATAAGTCAATTTAGTTCATTGATATTTGAATTTGAATACTAAATAAAATAAATCATGCATTAAAAATGAGGAGATATTGGTGAAAAATATCAAAAAAAAAATATGCATACAGACCCCTTTTAAATTAGAGCAAATAAAAAAATATTAAATGAGAGTGTAATGTGAAACAAACTCAAGAGTGATAAAATCTTTTTTTTTTTTTTATGTGACCTACGTGAGAATCACATGAGCTTAATTTTGTATAATTGAATGGAAATTCAAAAAATAGGAAACAAAATGAGGAGTTTTGAAAGTTTAAGAGCAAGATAGAGATTTTGCAAAATTCAGATAACAAAGTGAGAAGTTTTGAAAGTTTAGATAATAAAGTAATAATTTTAAAAATTTAAAAGATAAAATAAAAGAGACTCTAAAATTTAAGGACAGTTAATGTTAATAACTCTTCTACTTTTATTTGTCATCAGAATCTTATAGTTGAAAACATTTTTTTATTGTAATGAAGCACATTTCTATAGTTTGCAATTTATACCGCTAATTTTGTAGATGACAAAGGCTATTTATTAATTGCCTGCTTGTTTGTTCCAATCTTTGTCAGGTACTGCTTCCGAGAACTAGTGTTTTTTATTTTATGGGTTGTTATCATTTTGACAGGTTATACTCTAACAAAATATCATATTAGTATAAAAAATACAAAAAAAATATCCCCTGATTTTTCAAAAATATATTTTATTCCCCAAACTCATATTTTGCGACATTTGGCCCTATTTGGTTTCGTTGTTAGAATTTTTAAAAATATTTTTACACGTTTTTTGAGGCAAAAATTTTAAAAACACTCTTAACACAATTCTTAAAAAATTCTTATTTTTTAAAACAAAAGCTTTTTATTTATTTTGAAAACAATACTAAACGGCTCCTTAATTTTTAACTAACCTTTGTGTTAACAAATCTAAAATTAATTTCATAACATTATAAGAGAAAATCAAAACAAAAAATTAGGAAAAAAAACTCACTTGTTTTTAATTTTTTGTTTTATTCATAGTCATACTGTTCTAAGATTAATTATTAGTTTATAAAGAACAAATTAAAAGTTTCGTCCCATAAAATGGATTTAAAGTATCATAGTGATGTTCTTGAAAAATATAAAGTGACTTTTTAATATTTTCTAACCAGCATCCAGTATCAGTACGGTATTTTGTGAATATACATGTATTGAAATGATATAAACTTATTTCATTTTATTTATTTTTTTATGGGTGCTCGAATTAGAACTAGTTTTAATCCATCATATATGATCGAGTCTTTCTCTAACTTAACCAAAGAAGCAAGATTTAAATTTTCCAACTTCTTAAGATTTTTAATCTAAATTGAAAACCTTATTGTCTAACATCCTTGTCAAAATTCGAACTCCTATGTTCTCTCTTCGGTGACCCCTCTATGTTCCCCCAATAGCATCTTATCATGTCATTTAGATTATCATGTTAATTAAAAGAGTGTTCGGTAAAGTTGGTTCTAATTAAAGAATAGTGTAAAGCTCTTACATGATACAATATCTTGAAAAAAAAAAAAAGTTTTAATCAACTTTACTAAACAACCTATAAAATAATACGCCACATCAACTTAATTATGTCATGTCATATAAAAACAATGCATCATTAAAATTGTGAACAAACATTTTTTTTTTTTAATTTCTTTCATGAACAAAAAAATATTTAGGGTTACATATTTTTTCCCACTTAAGTTAGCCGCGCACAGACGACCTCTTCTCTTCTCAATCTCGTAATCTACTCTTTCATATGTGTAAATTGTATTTCTACTGGGTATATGTAATTTATTATTTTGTCTTTATACATAGTTGTTATTGTTTTTACGCAACTCATCAATTTTTCTTTTCTTGGAAAAAAATCAATTGTATTTGTCTTTTCTAATTATTTCTCTTTTGTAATCTTTTAGAGGTCATGGTCTTCATTTGGCACTCTTGTGTACTTGTGTATCTGGTTGTAGACTGCCTATTTTTTCTTCGTGTTGGGTTGCTTCTTGCAATATTCTTACTATCCACTTTTGCTTAAAATCGCTATTAATTGGGCAACTCTAACGTTAATAATAGAGCTTTAATTTTTTTATTGTGTTCCTGAATCCCATGTGTGTCTATGAACATAGTTACAAATCTTGAATTATAATCAAAATGAAGACCAGGAAGGTGAAAAACATGTCCCCTCTTTGCCTATGAACATAGTTGCAAATTAGATTTTTTTTTTTGTTTGAGAAGAGACAAAAAAAACCTTTATTAGTAATATTTAACATTTTGATTGACAGTATTTTAAACCTCATGGTATCATCAATTGACGGAGCATTTTAAATTATTTGTCAATATATTTCAATTTAGATGATATTTTAATTGAATGACAAGATGGTATTAAGGGGACATGAAAGGAGACACCAAAGAGGAGACATAGAAGTCGGATCCTGTCAAAAAAATCCCAAACTCTAAATTACTAGAGAGGGCAGTGGCGGAGACAAGAAACCTTTCTAACAGGAACACTTTAAAGAAATAAAAGATGGCATTTTATTTATTTATTTTGGTAGTTGTAAAAGAGAACATTTTATTGAATGGAGATGTAGTTGTAAATTTTCACTATGAAAGGGGACATATTTATAAATTTTTCTTAAAAATAAGGGTACACAACATATTTCAACTATTCAGTGGGACAAACTTATAATTTTTCTTGCAAAATAAAGACATATATATAATTATTCAAAAACTTCATGGGCAAAAATCTAAATTTTATAAATTAAGTGAACGTGGGTGCCTCCACTCAATTCTATATGCCTCTGCCACAAAGAGAGAGGGACAATGGCAGCGGGCCTCGGTGGTAGCCAATAGATGGACTATGAAATGGCGATAAGCATAACATGGCAATAACAATATTTTCTTATTAATGTAGTAACTTATCAATGACAATAATAGGGTGTTTGAGATGTGTGGTCAGAACTATGATTGTGGTTCAAAATATTGTAACATATGAAAGCTTTATACTATAACAATTTTTTACTTTTTATTATAGCATGGAAGAGTTTTACACTATTTAGTAACCACAACACCCTTTAAAGTGGCAATAGTAGCAGCATATAGTGAAATAGATTGAATCTTCAAAAGCAAAACCAAATTTTAAAAACGACAACAACATGCATACAACATGAATATAAACCGACATAGCTTCTTGTGAACTACAGAAGCAAAGGAGCAGCGTTATACTATGAAATGACAGAAAGAAGTGAAATTAAACGTAAAACTATTAAGGTGTTTAGAAAGTGTCGTTAGAATCAATTTTAGTTAACAACATTATAGCATATGATAGTTTACACTGTAGTAATTTTTTTATTTTTATTTTTATTTTTTTTGTTATAGATACTAAAAGTCTTATACTATTTTTTTTAATAAAGAGCCAAACACTCTTTACAGAGCTCGGTATTAACCGTAGTATAAGCACAAACGTCTCCAATAATGAAAGCAACATGAAACTTAAAAACACACAACAAAAATACGTGAACAATTATTCAACTTTAACATGAAACTAAATTTTTTGTGACAATTAATAGTGTTTGACAATCTTGGTTCAAACTATTAGTTTAAACTATTTAAGTTTAAATCAATACTGTGACATATAAAAGATTTAAATTATATTATATTTTTACTTTATAGCCTGTGGAGAATCAAATATCGTTTAAATTCAAACTATTGTTTGAATCAAGTTCTCCGAACACCATGTAAAATTCACGTTGCATAAAGAAATGACGCATAAAACGACAGCGTCAATAACGACAACAACCTACAAACGACGTCATTTTGTAGAACGACAACAAAGAGAAAACGATACAATATAAACGACAAAGGTCCTAAATTCCGCAAAGATCCAAACGAAAACATTTCCTTGTCCTTGACAAATTCAAAATAACAGAGCAAAAGACGACAAGGGCCTCTAATGGCGGGCTCGAGGCAGGGCATACGTTCGTGGATAAGCACGGCGGCCACCAGAGTCGACTTCGAAGGCAGCGCCTCGTCCAAGTCGGACACCGTCTTTAAAGACTTCTCCGCCACCCTCCTCCTCCATTACGAAAGCCATGGCCGACGCCGATTTGGGGTTCGCAGAGAGGGGTTTCTCCGCCGCAGGTGCCGCCCTTCTCTCCGCCGTCCTCGTTAACCCTCTCGACATCTCCAAAGGTCTTTTCAAGTTCGAAAC
>CAMOHE010026160.1:6208-32702 GCA_946598075.1 Artocarpus hirsutus | reverse complement strand
AGTCGACTGTGAGGGTTGACTTGAGGATGCTTTGCTTGATTGTTTTGGTTCAATTATGAAGGAAATTAGTCTGTTTGGATGAGCTACCCACGAGCATAGCCAGCAGTGGTTAGACACAGAGCATCCATGAACCTAGCGAAAGAGCGTTTCTCACGGCTGTCACTTTCCACCCACTCTCAGCGCCACCCGTGTTCCCCCACTTGCATATACCTTCCCCCAGAGAGGCCTGTGCCTTGGAAGACTTTTTGACGCCAAAATGTATGCAATCTTTTGCTTTATTTCTATATGCTTACTAATAATACTTTATTAATTAATAACAACTCTCTTTTGTCTGGCTCGTGGCTACTATATTAACCTTATTATAACAAATAATAATAAAAAAAATTGTGGGGTTGATTCCTTTGAAGAAAGACGTGCAGACCCCTCTTTAGAAATAATGCATAAATTGAGCCCCGCTAACCCACAAATTGGGATGTGAGCACTCTTCTAGAATAATTTAGGATATGAGCACTTACTACTTACTCTTAGGATATTATAAGAAGTGGCACCATCTAGGGATCAAGAGGACCAATTTGTGTCCACTGTGATATTCTGCTGCAACTAGATGAATTGTGGAACTCTAGACATAAGTGGCTGAGAATTAAGAGAGTTGGGCTTCATTTTAGTATTATAGTTTGTTTCGAGCACTGTAACTGTAAAACACTTTCTTTTGGGGTTAAAAATTAGAATTTTTATTGTCTGTAGTATTTGAGTTTTCCCTCTTAAATCACCTTAGATGTGCATGAAATTCTACTCTTGGACCACATTCCTTCTCGCTTGGTCAAAAAACCAGAATACATCCTCATTCCACTTACTATTATCACATTATCTTAGGGAACAAAAGAAAAATATATTTTGATGCAGTAGGATTCAATTCACTTGGTGTAGAAACAGCTTATTGGCGATAGCCACGGCGCTTGATATACCCTACCCCAGATTGTGTTTGAACCGAGTGTGTTGTTACTCTAAAGTTCTATACAATTGGAATAAAAAAATTTCATAGTTTTGATCGGTACTGCATAGATTTGAAAAAAAAAATGCGAGAGACGCTCAGCACATCAACTAATAAAAGATGGGCTTTATTTTTGGCTTACCGTCCCATATTGGTGTGTTGTTATGCACCGCTGGTGCCTCAAAGTATTTACACTCTGAGATGGGATTGGTGTAGTAGTGCATTGGCATGCAGCGGAAGCAAATGGCAAAGGCAAGTCAGGCAAGTACAGTGATCGTGGTCCCGCCTAATGGGCCTGAAATTTGAGTGCCTAAAACATTGGGGCGCTCACGTGGGAGTGTGGGAGGAATAAAAGCCTTATTAAACATCCGCACATGCTTAACACATTGGGCCCCGTGACTTGCACGTGCTCACGTGGATACCTTTTGAACGATCATTTTTTTGGACTATAATGCTTGAGGAATGTTGTTTTAAATTACTATTCAGTTTTATGTGCACGTGATGCACCAAATTTACTGTTAAAAAAAAAAAAAAAACTCTTTGGTTTTTTATTTTGAATATAGGGTACTGATATAGGGTACTTCCATATAATTTTTTTTTTGACCTCTTTGGATCAAAATTGTAGTAATAACATTGTTATGAATTCACATAACATTTTTATGTTGGAGTTTATTCATAGCCAAAACATGGTTTTTTTAGGGAAAAAAAAGAGAGAAACTTGGTGATTAAGAGTATTAATCGACCTTTTTTTAAGTGATTTAATGCAATCTTTCCTTAGCCTAGTGGTCTTAACAAGCACAAGTAGGTCATAAGCCCTATTTACAAAAGGTGCCCTACACATGAAATCCTAGAATGAGACTTTCTTTAATGAGATGACTGTCAAATATGAAAGCACGGAACCTTTGAACTTGTCCTTTTTTTTTTTTTTTGGGCACACAAAATCCAATGTTAGCAAATGTTACAGGTGATGTAATTGTTACTTTAACTCATTATATATATGATATGGACATCTCAAAAAAAAAAAAAAAATGCAAGATGAGAATCTCTCATTACTTTGTTGGAATTTGACTAATAGGTATTAAATATCAAATTTAAAATATGTTATATTTGATAGTAAATTTGCCACTAACTTTAACATATAGTAAATTTGGCATAAAAAATGACATTATATTGAAGAATGTGTTTTACACTTACCATTAGCACATCACTTTGACATTGTCTCTACAAATGTGCTTATTTTAAAGGTCAAAAACGATGATTGACTGAAGTAAGGCATAGATATAATAAAAGTTATAAAAGGTAAATAAGTCTTTTCTTAATTAGCTCTGCATTGGATTAAAAAAAAACTCAAGTGTAAGCTGGATAAACTATGCAAAAAGAGTTTTCCGATCTAATTCTGAATGGTTTGGCTGGAAAAACGGAAGAAGAGAGAGGGTGGTAAATATACAAGGTCAATTCTACTTCCCTTATAGTCCTCAAACTTTTACTTTGAGCAACTTCTAGTTTTTTTTTTTTTTTTTTTTTTTTTGATACGGTGGTAAATAGTCTTTTTAAAAATACTTTTAAAATAAATAACCATAATTTTTGTAAATTCGACAAATTGTCGTTTATTAGTGATAAACTCATCGAGTTTATTAGTGATAAATTTAAGTTTATCGAGTTTAATACTGATAAAATCGAAATGTTTATCAGGGAAATTCAATTTATCACTTATAAATAGTTATTTGTCTAATTTAAAAAGTTATAATTTTTTATTTTAACGAGGCCATTAAAAAGACTAGCTGGTCCAATTTTCTTTTTTTTTTAATAAGAAAAAAAAAAGAAAAGAAATGGATCTTACAAAATTATGGAAAATAAAAAGACAAGAAAAATGTAGAAGACCAAAACCTAATGCAAGCAAAGATGTTTAAGAAAATATACTTATTATGTTTCCCTTCACTAGCACATATGTTGCATATATGTCTCACACACACAGGCCCAAAAAAAAAAAAAAAAACTTGCAGAAACCGATCCTCAACTACTCTTCAAAACCTCAGTAGTTTTAGCATTATCAGAGTTAGGAAGACCAAACTTGCAGAGGCATGCCATTTCTCTGATATGACAAGAGGGGCAGGTTTTCAATTCACTACTAAGCAAGTTATCAAGTTGGTCATTCTTCCTATTCGTGCAGATTCATTTTCTGACACAAAATCTAGTAAAATCGACGCAATAAAACGACCCTGAACACCAGAAAAATTTATCATCATAATGCTGCGATAGAGTGTACTTGGAGCCTGGGTTCGAAGTAACCAACGTCTTTCACCTCTAACAATATTTCTTCTCTTTCTTCTTTTTTTTTTTTTTTTTCTTTTGTTAGAAAAATGTTAGAATTTTAATCCTATTTATTAGGTTGTTTAGCATTCTCGATATCAACTAAAATTTTTAGTTGTTACATTATAAAGCTTTTACATGTTATAATATTAAGAAAAAAATTGTAAAACTTTTACAACAATAATTTTAACTAAAATTGGTATTTAAACTATTGATTTTAACTAATACTCACACACATCCTATATATGTTGGATTTGGTTATCAAAAATAATATTTAACTTGTATTAGTTTGCAAGATTTTTATTTGATTAAATTTTGAATTTTGTTGAAGTTAATTTTTGGACTTTTGGTTTGCAAAGATAAGTTTATCTTGTTACAAATTGATTTGAATTGACTTGATTTGAATTTTGCATCAGCTCTAGTTTTAACCCATTTGGTTTGTTTGGATCAGGATTCAAATATTGATGTTTATTCTCTCAATCCTTTTGGGATTTGATTTTGGTGGTGTTAATTTTGTACTAAATGATGTCTAGGTTCATTAAGATTAAGAGAGTGTCCAAGAACTAACCTCCAACACTAAAATTTTAACTGTTGTAGCATAAAACTTTTACATGTTACAGTATAAAACAAAAGTATACTATAATACAAAGCTCTCAAATGCTACAATGATTAAGTTCTAACTTCCAGTTCAACTGGGTTTCAAAACACTCTCTAATTTTGATTTGTTTGAATCATTTTTGAGTTTATTTGTTAAGGCTTTGAGAGATTTTGCGGACAAGATTTATTTTAGAATTTAATAAGCTTTGATAAGCTAGAAAATAGCATTTTTTATAAGTTCAAATTTTTAATAAAGGATAAGATGTGGCTGTCATCACAAAATGGAGGTCAGAGCCCATTGTGGCCACGATTGCGGAAGTTGACGTCAAGGATTTAAGTTTAAAATTCAAATTGACGATTATATGCAACTGGATGCCTTTTTCAAGTCTTATCATTAATGTAGAGATCCGACCTAATTACACTAAGTGAGATACATCTAGATTCTTTCTCGTACGTTTGGGCTTTTGCTTATTTACGTGAACAAAACATTACAATTTACGTTTGGAGTTTTTAGCGAGAGAAACATCGTAGCATTTTAAGCTTATATTCTATACCTCCTATTTTGTCGTCGTTGCGCATTCTATGATATCTAGAGCAAGTCTGAGAAGGATTATGAAGGCAGATCGTGCTCGGAGTACGTCCAGGACCGAAGATAAGAAACCTTAGGTTAGAGTACGTCAGTTGCACCAAACGCAACCTGAACACTTGCAGAACATCAACTTTATAGTAGGCAAGCTAAAGATTTGAAGTATGTTAGTTGAATCGAAGGCAAGTCATTATGGAAGGCAATGCTATGGATTAAACTTTGGTGGAGTTTTTGGTGAAAGTTTGTGATTTGATTAATTGCAACCATAATTTGAAGCTTAATAAAAGTCGTACGTTTTCTGGTGTGATCAACACTCAATGTTTATTCTCTTTTTAAGTTTTCGACCACGTTAAATAACTATATTATTACGTTTATTTTTTCTTTATGGCTTTGTTATCTATGTGCAATAATAGGCTAATACTTTTTTTTCTTTGTTGGTGTCTGTCATGACAATTTCAGGTTTAATAGTTTGTCAGAGCTCACTGTAGAGAGTGGTAATATTTTGGGAAAGGAACTAGGTGGATAGACTACGTGAAGGAGAGGATCAACTCTATGAGAGCTTTTCTTAGCTCTATTTATGAGCACATTTTGAAAGATCATAGAAGTTGGATGGACTCCTTTAACCATCAAGAGAAATGCAATTCCAACTCATAGATCATGGACCAAAGAGATTCAAAACGAGTTCAACACAATTTTTACTCAGAACCCGAGCGTCAAAACTTATTTTTAGTGCTCTTAGTTCTAACTAATTTAGACTTGCGACTTCTTGCACAAAAGCAACGGTAGTAGGGAAAAAGTTTGAAACCGCACATGAACGAACCTCTAGGTGAAGATATTTAGACTTCAAATTCTTGCTTTTAGGTTTGTAACGTGTTTGTCATTGTCAGTTTTAACCAAAACTTTTTATTATTGTTATATAAAACTCTTACATGTCACAGTTTTTTAATTAAAATTAGTTCAAACTAGTTGTTTGATAAGATAATGATGGAAGAGAAATGAATACACAAGTGTCAAGAACAAAAAATTTAGCAATCTTATTTGAATTTATGAGGTTATAATTTCGTTACTAATAAAACAGTAAGACTCAATCTAAAAAGTATATTATATATTAAACAGGGTCTACAGTTTTACGAGGAGTGACTTTTAATTCGATAGGGATGAATAGGATTTTTCTAAAAAATTTGGGGACTCTAGGTCTTGCATATGTGTGTAACAGAGAGGAAAAGCGATCTTTCAGAACTAGTTCTCAAACTACCCTATTGAAAACCAAACTGGGTAGTTTTTAGCATTATCAGAGTCAGGAACCAAACTCGCAGAGACATGCCATGTTGGTCATTCTTCCAATCAGTACAGATTCATTTTCAGACATAATCTAGTAAATCAACGCCATAGAACGACCATGAAATCGTACACCAGAAAGATGTACTACCCTAGTGCTTCGATAGAGTAGCTAGGTTTTGAGTAAATAACCTCTCTGGTCTCTGATAATATTTTCTTCTTTTTTTTTTCATGTATGATATTCATGAGCATGATGTTCGTATATAATATATATATATATATTTATATAAAACTAGTCATAGTCAAAAGTTCAGCTAGTACCTTTATGGAAAAAGAAAAGGTCAATTAGTCTATATGTATGTGAAAAGCATAACAAATTAAATTTGATAGTTTTGAGGAAAAGTTGACAAATTATAGCATCAAAGAAGTAGGAAAATAAAATTAAGAGACAAACTATTAGGTAAGTAGTTAGTTAGTTAGTTAGGAATTGTATTTCTTCTGGAATTAGCATATAAAAAATAATTGATTAACTGCAGCAAAAAAAAAATTGAAGAGATAATAAAAAGATAGGAGAAGTAAGAAATTAGACTACCATTTATTAGGATTAAAAATAAATAGACTAAAATATAATAATGTTAAGTAAATAGCCTATTTAGATTAAAGCGAAATTTATTCTAGTATAAAATGACATAGAGAAAAACATAAAACAATATTGAGATAATAAAAAACTAAAACAAAAAGAAGGAGAAGAAGAAAAAGAAGAAAAAAAAGGAGAAAATTAAAAAATTCAAAAACTTAAAAAGAACACGTGATTTTAAAAATACTATATACTTAAATATTTTTGAAAGGGTGTTATTTGCTTATATTAAGAATTGAAATTGTTCTATTTAGTACAATTTCTCTAAAAAGATAGGGTTATTACATAGCTATATATACCTTTTACTTTTAACTAGTCTTCAATTTATTCATATATTTTTAGAAACTACAAATATATATCTTGAATTTAAAAAACGTGTTTTAACTTATCTCTCATAGATTTTCTAGACAAAAAATGGCGAAAAGACATAATGCTTCCAAACAGATATACATGTTTCAAACTTTGGAATACAAAAGCAGGTAATTATTATTATTATTATTATTTGTGATGTTTGTTAATGTGAGTTGTTGATGTCTAGCTTTCAATTGTTGTGTGTCAACACCACGTGCAGCTGTGTACAGTGATCAGACAGCTCGTTCTGCTCGTCTCGGCCTCTCAGGGTAAACCTGCAACAAGAAAAGGGATGCGTTGGAGGTAAGGGGCATTAGTGTGGTTTTGGCCAAAGGCTCTTTAAAGCTCAAATCAAGTACCTGTTCGGCAAAGTACATGAGTAAAGTTAGTTAGAAAAGAGCACGTTACCTTGAGTTGCAGTAAATACGTTCTATTTATAGGCTACCACTTGAACCGGATGTTAGGTGGGTTTGACCCACAACCTGTGTGTCACATCAAAACCTATTAGGGGGCAGGTGACAAGTGTCATGATCCCTCCTGGAGGTTTAGTCTCCATCTAAGGGTTGAAATGAGGCCATATGTCACCCTTTTGTGGTGAGTTATTGCCTAAGTGTAGGCTCTAACTGTCCGACCCAAGCATGTATTCTTCCTAAAGAGGTGATGCCTTGTGTCCCAGCCAACGGGGGCTTCGTAGCGCACCTCAAGAGAAAGAACCGAGTGCATGAAGTTACAGATCTGTCTTCTCAATGATCTTGCCAAGCATGACGGCCAAGCTACCACGGAGGCAGTCCTTGGGAACTCTGCCAATCACACCCTCAACATGAGTTATAACCAAAATTTTTAGTTATTATAGTATAAAAATCTCACATATTATAGTGTTAAGAAAAAATATATTATAGTATAAAACTCTCATATGTTATAATATTTTTAACTAAAATTGGTTTTAACAAATGCTTCCAAATATCTTGGTTGTTGTTGTTGTTTTTGTTGGAATGGAATGGACAAATAGAAAGATGGACTACAATTAAAATTCAGTGCCCACGTGAAACCCAAGAAACAGCTAGGAGCTAGCTACACGTCCGATGCTTTATTGTTTTTGGAATTAATGTCAAACCCTAAACTGCAGCACCCATTAACTCTGTCTCTTTGTTAGTGCCTCTTCATACATTGTCTCCTCCATAGGGTGACAGCCAGTTTATCCCATCCACCCGTGCATATTATTTATTTTTCTCAATTGAACATCATATTTTTAAAAACTTCGAATGTATCTCTCTCTTTTTGGATAACAAAGTGTTTACGTAAAGATGTCCTTTAAATTTAACTAACATATCTCAATTTCATCCCTAACATATGTTGTTGGGAAAAAAATAAAATTACTCACAAATAATATCATAAAAGCATTTTAAAAATTTAAAACAATAACAAAATCGTTAAACAAAATATCTTGTCTTAAGAACAACAAATCCCCGTCCATAATACTTTTAAAGGGAAAATATAAAATAAATAAATATTTATTTTTCAAAAACTATTTAAAGATCATGTTTTGGTCTTTTCACTAGGTTTTTTATCCAAATAATGTATGAAAGATGAAATTGAAACATATTTTTAAAATTCAAATGACAGTATTTTTTTATTTCTAAAAACAAAAGGATAAAGACAAAAGACAAAGTGAGAAAACAAATTAAAAGGCATGTTTATATAATTAATTACCTTTATATGGACACACACAAAAGCAAGCGGTTTCTTCTTTATCAATTATCCATCTATAAAACTTTGTTATTTTCCATTACAATCAACAAGCAGCTCAACATGTGTCCAGATTTTTTTTTTTTGAATTTCACAATTTAGATGGTACGCGACACATATAGTTAGAGAAAATTATGAAGTCAAGTAATTAACTAGTTGATGACTTAGATTACTCACTTCATCCTTACACTAGTTGCCACGCCAAGAACCTTGCCATACAAAAACGTCCGAGGCATATTTAGCAATGGTGACTCGAATTTAAATCTGGTAAATGTTTCTATATTATATTAAAAATTAAATATGACTTCATCCATGGCATTGCCTATTGCACGAGAAGACACTCCATGAGTGTTATTTATTGTAACGATTCCTAATGTTTGTAAACCAAAAAGGCCCTCTAGTTCTTAGGGGTTGTAGGCTATTTTTAAGCGTGTTAAACTTTGTTAAATTAGACAAAAAGACTCATTTTGGAATTGTTTTATTGATGGACTTTTTGTGTCTATCTTTGATTAACTCAGTGGTTTAAAACTGATTGACTAGCTCAGTGGTTTAAAACTGATTGACTAGGCGGTAATCACTGATTGCCATTAACATCAATCAATGTAAATTAACTACTTTATTGCTCTACCATTAATGACAGGCTATTGATAAAATATAAACCATAAACCAGTCTGTCAGCGATAAATTATTAGTATATCAGTAATTGATCTGTAAAACTCAACCAAAAAAGGTCTTTAGCTATGCGGAAAAAAAATATAAAAAGTTCGGCCCTTAATTACTTTATTGTGGTCTAAAAAGTAGCTATTTTTGCAGTTGGTAAACATTCGACAACTCAAGAGAGTATAAGACCGCACCAAATGAAATCACAATACGACATGGGCCGCTCATGATCAATGTGGTCATGTAGTTTGCCATGTTTCTTTTTCTTTTTCTTTTTCTTTTTTTTGTTTCCTTTTACTTTTTCTTTTTGGCGTTTTAAGCATTAGAAAATAGGTGCTAATTATTTGAATCAGACAATGCCATATATAAAAGTAATCAGATTACGATAAATCGACAGAACTTAATCTACGAGTACGAACACTGGACAACTCAGCGAAGAAACAGCTTGCAAACATAGAGTTTGAAGTGATGACAGATTTAAACTGAGAAAATAACATTACGTTTCTTACAGAATGATTCATTTTAGTATTGTTTCTCTTTTTCTTTCTTTTTTTTTTCTTTGTCAAGTTTTGGAATTAGCTTGCTTTTCGTTGCTATTTTAGATGTTTTTTGGGTTGTAATGACATTTGCTTTTCTTTTCCAATAATTTTTTTTTTCGCTAATAGAAAAATAAGTAAAAAAAGCTCAAGGGAATCTATTCCATAATGGTTGTGTTCACAACACTAATCATTTTTTAAAGTGTAGGGACAAAATATTGAAAGGAACAAGAAAACTTTATAATATTATATTATATATTGTTTACCAGTTGGATTTAGCGTAAGCATTTTTCAAAAGATGGTTCGGTTGTTGTTTGTCAATATATATATATATGTTGTTTGTCAATATATATATATATATATATGATGGTGATGAGTTTGGAGTTCTTTCAAAAGAAACACTGCTAGCAACAGTCTGATAAATTAGTTGCTTACCCTTTTGCCTCTCAAAGTATGGCCTGCTCTGCTGACCTTTTAGTTTGAGAAATGGCCATTAAATTATAATTATAAATATCATCCATGGTGTTAAGGATGATCACTTTGGTTTTCACATTTTAGTCAAAATATATGATATATATGATTGAGTTAAAAACTAATGACACATGAATATACGATTGCTTTCCGAGCTATCTTACGAAAATAAGTTACAATAAATAGTTAATCAAGAATAGAAAATTATTAATTTTCTCAAACATCAGATAAATATTTCCAAATTAATAAGATCAAGAAACCCAACAAAAATATGAAATAGTTTGTAGAGAAACCTATATATATATAATTTCTCGTGAATATATCAGGGTTTTTGAGAGAAGAGTTGTAACTCTAAAATTTAAACTGCACACTTTTACATTATAGCATATGTTTGTTTTATACTATTATAATATGCGAGAGTTTTCCATTATCAACAAGTTAAAGTATAAAGTTTAAATTACTCTCCCAAACACCCTTTATTTGCAAAAATCTTTAAGAAGGTCATGAGAGGTTGATATCAAATTAGTGGAGAAGTAATTTTAGTAAGTCTGTTACAAGTTCAAAATCAAAGTTTTGCACTGGAGGTCCGGTTATTATTATATGAAAAGAAAAAGGGAAAAAAAGAGAGAAGCAAACAGAAAGGTAAAGCTAACGAATTAGTGAATCAAATCTACATGTTTTATGTTGGTCGCCTCTAAAAGCTGGTTAAAGTAACAACTATAATTCGGTTTCAACTTTGAACAGTTGAAAGGTTGAAGCTAAACAGTGTTTAATGTAGTATAACGAATGTTCCTGTTGCTTAATGATTAAGGAATATAATTTACATATAGTTGGGTGATCTACTTTCTTAACTTTTTTTTTATCCGTTATGAACTGTATATGTGTGTGTGGTAAGAGGCATAATTTATATTTTTATTCTTTTAATGTAAATTTTTTAATGTTATGTCTGTCTAATGCCGATAAAATATCTAAAGTCATGTTATTTTTTTTTATTTTTAAATGTTACATTTAGGGAGATGGAAGCGGAAAAAACCTATAATACTTAGTATACAATGTCTTATATGCTATTTAAACTAGCTCTGCCTTCAAAATCCTTTTTTTTTTCTTTGGTCATCAACACCAAAGTTCCTCTATTTTCAACGTTTTTTTTTTTATTTTTTGGGACATTATAATTCGGTCAAATGAAAAGATGTGCTGGGACAAAACATGCATGGTCCAAAAACATACACACAAAAAAAAAAAAAAAAACATTGAAACACAGATAGACATATGTAAAAAGCAGCATCATTATATTATATTATACCAAGCCTTAATCGTAATTAACAATTTATAAATTAAACTGGAAAAGTAATTAGAAATTAATTAATTAAAAGAAACTTTTCTGACATCGTTTCGCGAGCTGCACATTTTGCCCACGATAAAGCAAATCACTAAAATAAAATATATTAGGCAGGCCTCCAAGCACACCTTTTAACCTTCACTGTCAAGATTGACATATAGAGTTGCAAATGCATGAATCTTAATATCTATCCTAACTTCTTTATTATATATTAACTTTGTGTACTTAATTATGAAACTAAATACTATTATATATATAGTCAGCATGAAGGAAATTTGTTGAATATAAAATTTAAGTTGTTTTACAATATCTAGTGAAGATTTACCAAGGATATCTAGCGTTTGCTAATTGGTTAAATTAATTGACTAATTATTTATTATTATTAGCATCACTTTCCTTCATTTTCAGTCAAAAACAACATTATTCATGGCACTACTTTTTGCATGCACAGGGAATTTTTTTTTTAGTATTTGACCCCCTAAATTAATTTAATTACTTGAGATCCATATGTTCCTTATGTCAGTCAATTAAATTCTAAACATGATCGCTTTTTATATTGTCCACCATATGTTTATTTATCCAACGGTAATATACTCTAATTTTATAATGAAGAAGAGATTTATCATATTACCTACTAATATATTGACATATCCAAAATAATAAAAGATTATGAAAGTGTATGTAAAGATATCCAAGAAGCTGTATGTGAAATTAATGTACTAACGATACAAAAAAAAAGAAGAAATAAGATACCGAGTCCACATTGTAAACTTAATTATTCAAGTTCGTCATATATAATAATAGTTGGTCCAAACAGACAATTAATCTTAGGGTTTCGCATTTTCATGTTATCCAGAGTTTCAAAGACAAAGATTATAAATTCAATTAGGAAAATTATTTCCAAAAACATTTAAAATAGTTCCCTCTTTATTTTTATTTATTTTTTTTTTTTGCGACGTAAAGTATTTACAAATATAATATATATATATATAGCTCTAGAAACCCTCTAAACACCCATAAGGAACGGGTTTTTTTTCCCATCTTTGAATGGCATTGTTGAATTTATATTTGTCTTTTATCTGAATATAACTTGGTTCGTACAAGAATGAGATTATGTCATATTGGGATGCTGCAAAGGGAATGGTAATCTGACACTTACAGGATATTATATAATTTTGAGATTTTTTTAATACAAAATGTTAGTTGTTTTCGAGGAGTTGAGCTTGAAATCTCCTGTTTAATCCACTTTATCTTTACTACTTGGGTTAACATTATTTGGCAATTTTGAAGAAATTTAGGGTAAGCTATGAAAAATATTGTATAGTTAGGAATTTTTTTTGAACAATTAATCAAATTCAAATACCATTTTTATATTGTCAGAACAAATAAGAGTCAATTAAATTGAGATAATTGTAGTAAATAACACCTTTTTATAATTAATTGTAGTAAATATTGGGTTTTGAAAATATTTGCCTTACATAGTAAATTTGTAATGTAAAGCAATTTATTTACCTCTTATTGACAGTGCAAATAATTCTTATTTACAATGTAAATAGATTTAAGGTATAAATAATTTATTTATCCTTTTGTTTACAGTATAAATAATTTTTATTTACATAATAAATAAATTATTTACATTATAAATCTGTTATTTAGTATAAATATTTTCAAAACTAACTTTAATTCAAAAAGTTTCAAAAATCTTCTATTTCCCTTATTGTCCCTATTAAATCAAATATAAATGACAATGTAAGAAAATTTGATTTGGCTAGTATCGTATTAATAGGGTATTTATTCAAACTTATAGAGGAATTTTCGAACAAAAAGACTTTAGCTTCGTAATAGTGTATATAACAAGAGAGAGAGAAGAAATTAGGCCAAGAAAGAGAGGAGAGGAAAAAAAAAAAAAAACCATGGGGGAGGAGAGTGAGAAACAACGGCGGAGAAAGGAGAGAGTCGTTGGTGAGGAGAAGAGAGAGAAACATAAAGAAGAGAGACCAATTGTGAGAGGAGTGAGAAAGAATCTGAGAAAAAAATTTAAAATAGAAAAAAAAAGTTTAAAAATTAAAGTGATTTATTATTTCTAATAATTTGTATATAGGCTTTTTAATGTACATTGTATTGGTTGCACTTTAAACTTTTAATTTTGACAAAATCTATTCTGAACTTTGAAATCATTTACAATATTTACTTTTAATTTCCATGTAGCACTTTGTTCCACGTGTTGAGTTTTTTTTAATAGTGAGCTCTATACTGAAAAAAACCCTCTAGTGAATCTCGTGACTAAGTCATCTATGTCTTTTAACGCTTGTCAGTTATTGGACTTTGATCAATTGTCAAAGATTTTAAAATTCAAGATGTATTTTATCAGGATTAAAATTTCAGAGTAAATTATACCCAAAAAAAAAGAATTATTAAGGTGCACCACTACAATTTAATCGGCTCTTTTACATTCAATGCTTTAAAGTTTTTGCCTATTTACTATAATTTTCCACATAACAATTGAGCAATTATTTGTTGGCCTTGTGTCAATCAAAAGCTAAAGATGGTGTATTCCTTAAAAAATAGTAAAATAACAATCACGCTGTATGAAAAAAAACAAAAACAAAAACAAAAACAAAAAAAAGCATATGGGGATGACCTTCAAGAAACACTTATTAATCCATATTTAATTAAGAAAAATGTTTATTACCTCTTTAGAGTCTTAAGAGGCACGCTAATGATGAATAATTGGTTGACAATGATGTTTTCTTCGATATTATCAAAATCATGTTTATCAATAATTTATACCAAAATACGACAATTTTGCTCATGTAAGCTATTGCAGAGCCATAAGGGGAATACAATGCTCTAAATTATTTGGTCGGCAAGCGGATTAAGATGATCTTGATTTGATCCATTTTACAAGCTGAAATGCTCACATGTATATTCGCTATTAGTGTAATTTTCCTCGAGTTATGATTGCACAAAAATGGACATATATATACAGTTAAATGTAATGCTCTTCCGAGAGGAGGATACAGCTTAGGGTTTGATATTCTATAGCTCCACACTATAGGAGTGAAAATTAGGCCAATAGTTCAAGTAGAATTAGGTCACTTCTTTTCTGTTTTATTGATGGAGCCTGAAACTTTTAAAGTAATCAAAGAAAGGGATATAATGACATCAATGATCTTTTTTTTGTAAAGAAAAAAAAAAGTATATTGAGCTTTTGGGTGGAGGATTTACTTACGCTTAGGTTACTTTTTTCTCTGGATCATCCAAATAAAGCACCTTCCAGCAATTATATCGTCTATGGTGCTTTCCCTTGACGGAGCAGCTATTGGCTTTCCACTCCTTTCTGTTTGTGGAGGTGTTGTCAAGAATTGTAAAGGTTTCCCGAAAGAGAGTTTTTTCTTGTCCCCTTTGTGTTATTTTTAGGTTTGAAGCACAAATTAAGGCAGTCTATTGCTCACCAAAATAGAATTGTAATCCTATATATTTTCATAAAAGAATTAAATCTTATCCTATTAAACATTTTTTGTACAGCAGATTCACATTTATTGCGTCTTTTGATTTGTCATTGAATGAGAACAAATTAATATTTATCAAAAGCTCAATAAGTCAAAAGATTCAATATTATATGAGTAGTTGGTTACACTACTTCACTGATATGAAATATAATATAGTCTTAGTAGTAACTTGGCATATGGGTAAGTGAGATCTCAAACCTGGCTATTTGATGTCAGATATCAAATAAATTGCTTAATTTATGTATATAAAAGGATTATATATATTTTAACAATTGAAGAACTAATGGAACTCACAAACAAAAAATAATAATAAGAGAGATTAAATCGATTTAATTCTAACCCTAACTCTAATTATAAATATTATTGTGGAAGATAAATTAATATGGCAGATATTTTCAAAATCTCTATTCCACTGCATCTTAAGCATTTTTTGTCAAAACCATTCTGTTAAGAAGACTTTATTTCAAATTTTAAGGAAGCTATTTTGTTTTAATAATTGGTTGTAACAAATTTAACTTAATTTGTTAAGCAATCCTATATTATGAATTGTTTATTTTAATTTCTGATGTTGAAAAAATTAACCTTAAATTTTCTTATTTTAAAAGGTTATAGCTTAATCTATGAATCTGTGAATCTAATCCAACAGTTTTGGATTGGATTGTGTATTGGAATTTTTTTAATCCAAAGGTTTTAGATCAGATTACAGATTGAGATTTTCTCAATCTAAAAGTTTTCGATTGGATTACGGATTCATCTTACATCTGCAAAATGTAATCTGTGAATACCTTAGTGGATACATTCTTTTCTTGTACACACTCTCCAGCCACTCCACTTTCTCTTTTGATCGTTTGGTGACCTGGCAAGCACCATATCGGTGCCCTTTTACTTTGGAGCATTTTCTTTGTTTGCAGGCCAATCAAGTGAAGTTACGAGTCCGACCACTGTGCATAGCTCATTTTGAGGCATCAACATAGATTATAAAATTAAAGATACATTACTGGTTGATTATAACGGGCATATTTACATTTTGTTTAATCATTCACGATCATATAACAACATTGAGAAATAATATGTGTTAGAGTATATAGTCCAAGATTAGTAGAAAAAAAGGATTAAAATCAAAGATATTGCATCTAAATTGTTATACTTTGCATGGAGTAATTGATTTTTTCATGATCATATAGTCATAAACATATGCTTCATTAATGCATAGTTCCTCTCACAAAAATTAATCTGTTGTAATTACATAAGAAAATTTGTGCTACACGGTGCAAAAATAAAGAATATTTTGTTTTTATAGAAAGCAAATTTCAACCATTAAATTTATTAAAAAAATGGTTTTACATCCTTTAGTTTTGCAAAATTGTAAAATGATCCGAGTAATATAATTGCCTCTTTTTTTTTTGACAGAACGTAAACCATATTCTTTTTATCATAATCTATATCTTTGTTACACATATATATAAATGTGGATTATATATAGAAAGACAGGTAGGAGAGAGACGTGTGCAAGGGAACAAATTAAGATTAAATAAGTGTAATCTATTTGACAGCATGTGGTTATAATTTTGCTATTAACAAATAATGCAACCAGCTTAAAGAATTTACTATATATTGATTGAGCCAACAGTTTTGTTAGTAGTAGAATTTAAACACTACAAGAATGAAAATAATTTTTCCATTTAGAGAGAGAGAGAGAGAGAGAGAGTTAGCGGTGGATTTTCCAAAGAACGGATTTAGGGGTTCTGGATTTAGGGCGTGTTATCAGCAGCAAGCCAAGGAGGGCTTACGAGGGGGACTCACATGTAGTTTGGCTTTATTCGTCATTTGCCGTTTTTGCCTCTTTGTTTGTTCCGAAGGTTAGAGCCCTCGTATGGGTTTTTCTTTTTATGACATATATATCAAAGTGATATTACAGGTTAAGTATTGAGAATGAGAATCAGAAGCGTCTCAGACTTTTTAGGATCTCATCTTCTCTGATCAGTCTCTGCTCGGGGGTTGGCCCTAAAATTCAGGAGGCTTTTTCCACGACTCTGGAAAGCTGGAAATGGCGGGGCTGACACGGACAAGTGTCATGGTATCATAATACATATTAACCTTTTTTTATCTCTGTCCCAAACAAACCAAACGCATCCTCCTATTTAATCTCGTATTTATAAAACAATAGGTTTTATCTTAATAATATATATAACATAAAATAAAAGTTCCATTCTAATAAGTACATTGTATGCTAGATTGAACCCTTTGTTTGTGAGCGATGGGGTTAGCATTTTTTTCAAGTAAAAACAAAAAAAAAAGTCAGTCTTCAGATTAACAAGGATGGAAACTCGCCAAGAAAAAGTAACAAAAACAGGAAATAACTACTCTTGAGGCATAAAAAAAAAAGGTCTCTCCGTTTAGTATAAAATATATAAGTGCATATCAGAATGTAAATTTGTTTGTCATAATAGGGTTCTCTCAAACTAATCATTAGTGTTTTTTTTTAACGAACTCTTACTTAGAGTAATTAAAAAAAGTTTTTTTTTAAAAGATAGTTAAAAGAGTTTTAAGAGATTTAATTAATTAGTATTTTCTCTTAGTTTTTTATTTCGCTTATTTTGTTTTGTTTGCTTTTAGGGGATTCCTTTATTTTTCTTTTTTTTAAAGGCTCTTTACGTTTTAATCTGTAAGATTTTTCTTTTAATATTTTCTACTTTATTTTAAAAAAAGAGTAATTAAAAAGTTAATTATTGGGAATTGGGAATGAAGTACTGAGCGGTACACCATAATTGAAGAGTGACCCCCGGAATTTAAGGGGCAAAAAAAATGTGATGAATGAGTGAGGGACTAAAGGGAGATCAGAATTACAATTCCCCGTGGGAAAGAGACAGAGTTGCCTTGCCTTGTGGCCCGCGGCTATAGGGTGGTCCTTAACTCCTGCGCTTCCTTTGACTTCGGACACCGCGCGTGATTAGCCCCCGATCTCTTCCCTCTGTTAACTACATGAAACCTCAAAAAATCCATTTCATTTTATCCGGTTAAAATCCTACTGCTCATAAAATTATAGATTCTTGTTTAATATATGATGTGCCTTTTATTTTAAGTCCTACTGTTTTATTAATAGCGAATAGCGAAGTGATAATCCTGTTATGTTAAATAGTATTGCTTCTACATTCCTTGTTTAATTTCCTTGTTTGAACTATGTTGATTCCAACCTTTTTTTTTTTTTTTTTTTTTTTATGTCTGTAAGGGTGATTTGAATTCTAAAGTTTTATGTTAAAGTTTAAAACGAAAGTGTTCTACAATATAAAGCTTTCATATGTTATAGTGTGTGGTTCAAACTATTATAGTTTAAACTCTTCACCCAAACACTCTATTTATTTGAACTAAAAAAATTAAACTATGTGATTTAAGTTGCAATTTAAACAACATTTAGACGTACATTTAAAGTGCAAATTTGAACAGATAAAAAAATTCAAAATTATATTCAAATAAAAATGGAAATCAAAACGAGTTGGTTATTTTTACTATTTAAAATGGCTCGAGCTATCAAAATGAGGTAAATTTTAAATTGGGCAATTCAAACTATCTAAATAGTTCGGGTTATAAATGCGTAAAAGCCAGTTTGAGTTGTGCTCACCATTCGAATTAAGTTGCATTGCCCAAAATGGGGAACCAAACAGAGGATAATGCTGCCCCATCCGTGTTATTTGGTTGATTCATTATGACTGTGTCAATGTACCAAAGAGATTTCAAGAGTGAGTGAAAGAAAGCTTCTAATTTTGTTACAAAGCTTCGGATTTTGCCATATATGACCTCGTAAAGCTTCTCATGTACATTGTACATGCTTTATTTGTCTTCAAACCTTAGACATTCCATATGCAATGCTAGGCAGCATTTGGTAGTTTCCAGTTAAGAGTTAAACGAAGTTTGGCCGGTTGATCTGATCCTATTTGTGTATTCAAAGTCATGTTAGGATTAACAATATTGTGCTCATCATTTTTTTTTTCAGTGTGGCATGCATCTCAAGCTTAAAAATGTTTAACTTAATAGTCGAAGCTATTGTTCAGTTAAAGGTTTTAATATATTTTTGTTATAGAGGGTTATTTTCTTCCTTAATTATAACATCTAAATTTTAGTTACTTTTCATAGTGGCATTCAAAATGTCGTAGGGTTATACATAAAATTTTCTCCCATCGTTATAATAGTCTAAAACATATGATATTTTTTTAACAAAAAATCATAATCTTGTCCAACATGTAAGCAATCGATTTCTTATTTGTCTCATTTTCATTATGAATCTAACAACATAGGAGCATTAGATATGTATCACAATTTTGGAAATACGTTGAAGGGATTGTCATTCTTTGGGTAGCTTTGTAATTTGTATTAAGTTTTAATTGTGCAGATTATTGGACAATTTTTAGGAAATAAATTAATTTAACATAGATTTTAGACTAGGTGCAACACAAAATAAAAATTTAATTTAACATCCGTATATCATGTTCAGTGTCGAAACTTAGAAACTTCTTCCAGCTGGATAGTAGAGGCACTACGAAAAGGTCAGAGATATTTTTTTGACCATTTTACTAATAAAAGATATATATATATATTTTACTGAATTAAGTATATAGTTATATCTTTCAATTATTGGGTGTGAACACAACTATAATTTTTCAAGAGATTTGAGAAAGTAGTCTCTAATCTTAATCCATAAATCGTGGCTCATGATTTGAGTATTTGTAGTCCTCTGTTTGCACGGATAGAGATTAGGAATGCAAAAGTTGGAAGTGTCATCACATGCAATTAGTTTCATAGCACAAAGTTTCAGATGCCCAAACTCTATTCCTGGGAGACTTGGACAGAAATTGTAGATTGTAGAACCATTTACGTAGAGATATATTTTTCAGCCACTTAATAAATAACTTTCATAATTGAGAGTTTTCTTCTTCTTCTTTTTTTTGGCTGCTGGAAAAGATTGAGAAGGTTTAGCCATCAATTCACGAACCTTGTTTCCATGCCTAGGTTACCTCCGTGTAAAAAGACACCATCAATCATGGATTCTTTTTTTTTTTTTTTTTTAAAGAAAAAGGAAATTTCATTCGACCAAATAAAACCAATACAAACAATGTGACAGACGCTGGACTATAGGTGTAAACCCTTAGCACAAACCATAGGTACAATAAGACAATGCACACCGGGGAGTATGTCAAAGTCTGAAAACAAGATTAGTTTGACACAATAAGAAACGAGCTTACATTATGCTCTTTTTAGACCTTCAAATTCGATAGAGAAACCAAATGATCAAAGGTCATCATCAACACTACAGACAATATTGCGAAGAGAACTTTTGTAGATTGGACATAAACAAACAATACACAATCGAATGATGGGGAAACCATCTCCATTTTTATAGTAAAAAACTGAAACAAAACCACTTCTAAAAAAAAAACACTTGGTGTGTAAACCCAAAACTCTATTATTGACAAAACCAATAAAACAACAGACGAGAGGACTCGGTCTCACGTGCAAACCGATAAGCAAACACCATAAGCAACCACAACACCAAAGAAATGTCAAAGTAAGCTTGCAAAGGATGGAACCACCGCGGGAGGAAGAAAACACCACAGATCTAGAGTGCTACGATTCATTCTTTACATACTAAAAACCTTCCTTGAAAATATTGGCCTTGACAACGATGAATAAAACCACAAAATATTATAGAAAGGCACATTAGCTCCTAGAGCTGTAAAATCCATTTTTTGGTTAATTATATAAATATACATCCTAATTTTTATTATTTCTTAATTTGTCTTTTTTATTTTAAAAAAACTACAAAGGTATTCTTTGAATTTAAATACCTTATTTTAATTTCATCGTATTAGAATAGGTGCCCTTAAATCATATGATGTTTTGATAAAGGCTATATTTTTAAATAAATAAATAAATGAAGTGAATTTCATTATATTTGTGTGTACGTATTTTGAATATCATTAAAAATCTTTAGTTATCTATGTGACCTTAAATATTGTATGTAAGTGTTATATACAAGAGGATAATATTTAAGAATAATAATTAAAATAATCAATAATATACAATTAATCATTTAATTAATTATTCAATTAAAGTATAAAATTTTCTATTGAGCGTTTTTAGTGAAAGTCATTTCCATTTAGAATAAAACGGTCTTATTCGAACTGTTATGTAGTGAATCATTAAATAAGTGCACTATACATAATGAAATTATGTAAGATTGAGATGATGTGATATGAATTAGAGGTGGCAATAATCGTGTTCGTGCCAGCACGTTTACAATACGACACGTTTAGTTCAAACACGAACACGGCACGATTAATAAATGTGTCAGAAATACAAACATGAATATGACACGCCTATGACACGCGTAACACGGCACAACACGATTAACACAATTATTAAACGTGCTGTGATGGGTTGACACGATAACAACATGCATATGACATGTTTATAACCCAATTAACTAAAAATTAAAAAAAATAAAAAAAATTAATTTTTTTTTAAAAGCCAATAAAGAAAATTAACAAAAACACAATATCTAATTAATACTAACCTACTATAAATATTTCAAATATTTTTATTTTTAAGTTTAAATGTGTTATAAATGGGCGGGTCGTGTCGTGCCATGTCAACACGTTTACGGCCTGTTTAATTAAACATCGTAAGGGGTGTTTAGCATGTTAGCATGAATCCAGCCCGTTTATTTTCGTGTTCTTCGTGCCAACCCATTTATGGCACAATTAATAAACGTGCGATCCAAACCTGTTTATCTTGTGTCGTTTTCGTATCGTGTCAATGTATATGTTTGAGATTGTCGGCCCTAATATGAATGCTAAAATAAGTTTCATTAAAAGTAAGTTATAAGATGATTTTAATCCTAAGTTATTAGCAGATTCCTATTTATGAAATTATATGTTTTGATTCACTTGATATGAATTCAAGAATCTACTCATATCCTTTATATTTTGGAGGCATAATGATTTAAGTAGCTGACTATGTTAATACTACAAGATGGAATTCATTCGTTATTTAACGAGAAGTAGATAAATAATTCTCTAGATTATTGATCAGGTCTTGAATAATATGAGTGCTCAGTTTGTGATTAAGTCATGAATTATTATTCATTAGAAAATCAATAGCACTCAAGAATAAAGAAGTAATTTGAGAGGTTTGTGGATTTTACCTAACTCTAATTATGAATTTTATAGAGGATCAACACAATAGCTATGTCAAATGGACAACTCTAAAATATAAGTGATTGCGTCTATAATTTCAAGAGTGCAATTTTAGGTTTTAGTGGAGTAACATTAGAATTAGTAAAAGATTAATATATTAATTAAAGAGTTTAATTAAAATATTGGTTTTGTTGGAGCTTCAAATTATGGTTCTATTAGTCCCTCGCCAGTCTTACAAACATTGTTTGGACAAATAAAATTATTGGTTTAATTAATTAATTTAGAATTATAGAATTCTAAATTAAATATCATTCAAGATGAATTAATTTATAATTATTAAATAATGTGATTATTTAATCATAATAAATTATAATTAATTTTGAAAGACACAAGTAGATATCATCCGTTGTATGTGGGGTGTAAGGCATAAGGAAGAGTTCTTTGTGCTATCTACTTCTTATTCACCACGTTTCATATTTCTAAAAGTTTTTAATTTTGATAAATGTGATTTATCCAAAATTATAAATTTGAATTTGGAAACAGATTAGTTTAGAAAACAAGCAATTTTACTTCTCCTTCTAGAAGGTGATTGGCGCTACAAGCACAGGGATACTCTATGTGTAGTGCCACATGCAAATAAAAAAGGGGAAAGTTATCTCTTTTGTTTGTATTCAAATAATATTTAAAATTAAAAGAAAGGAAGATTTCATAATCAATTAGGTCTCTTATTCTCTATAAATAGAGACATCCTCTATTCATTTTACATACAAATGAAAGTCTTAGTAAGAATGCAAAAACTTTGCCAAGTTCCCTAGTGATAAGTGTGTAAAGAGAAAGAAAAAAAAAGAAAAAAAGAGAAGAAGTGTTTTTCATTCGCAATCTTGTTTTGCTCATGTATTGTGATAGTGTGAGACATAAAGTGAGAAGAGTGGTCTCCTATAAACCCTAATTCCATCTAGGCCCATACGTACATCCGTTCGATGCTAAGAACTAGACAATAAAGACAGTGGTTTCATACAAAGAACTTGTTTCCCTTTATAAGATTTAGCCTAATCACTTTAATCAGGTAAGCTTTGCTTTTATCTATTTGTTAAGCATTGAATTAATATAATCTATAGTATTGTTTTACAAAAGTTGAAAAATTTTTGTTATATATGTTCTGTATCTTTACTACGTTTCTGCATATCTTTTCTAAAATTATCTTAAAAAACCAATACATCCCTCACGTAGTTTATAAGTAAAAAAAAAAAATTAGCAAAACAACATAACTTACTTTAAACACAATTTATGACAACATTTAATATATTTAAAAAAAACATTAAAAGTGCTAAAACAAAATATCAAATGTCAAAAAAAAAAAAAAGAGAAAAAGATCTTGATAGTTTTATGTTTATAAATGTTAAAATGTTTTCTAAAATTTTTTTCTCAAGAAAAAATACTTTTAAAAATAAATTTAGTCGATTTTTTTTTTTTTTTTTGCTTTTATCTGTGAAGTCTACAAGGGATGACATTGAAACAAGATTTTTCAATTCAAAAGATATCTTTGTAATTTCTAAAAACATAGGAATAAATTGAGAAACAATATAAATTAGAAGGCATAGTTTTGTAATTAACTATTTTTTTTAAGTGTTTGTGTAAGTATAAAGAAACAAGAATGAGTAAAATAACTGCTTAAATGAATGTGGCCAAAACCCTATCACGCCCCTTGCAGTATAGTGTTTTTTTTATAATTTATTTTGAGATTTAATTTTGAAGTCCAATTTTTATGTCTTTTTCAAATGGTTTAATTAGTGTTTAATTTTTTGGTGTAATTTAATTTGCAATAGAATTTTTTTTTATAAAACAGGCAATTGAAAATTTTCAAAACCACAATTAAGAAACTTGGATTGTATATTTATTTAATATAACATTTAATATTTCTTTCAAAGTAAATTGTTCTGTTGGTCCCCGAACTATGTAAAAGGTTACTAGTTGGTTCCGGTTCTTTTTTTTTAGCTCCCTTATTTTTCGATCATGTGACCATCACATGATCATCATTTGCTTCAAAAAGACCAAAATACCCCGAATTGAATCAATTACCATTTAACAAAAACTAGAAAAAACAAAAAACAAAAAACAACTCAAATGATCTCATCTTCCCCAACTCCAGCTTGAAACTATTGAACATTTAATACCATTCTTGCCACCCTCTAATCTTCCCTACCTACTTCGCAAGCTCCCATGAATTCGACAATAACAAACAACCATACTCGACTCATAAAGAAAATAACACCATACCTAAAAATTCAAAAATTTAGACTAAAACCAAAACCAAAACTAAATAAAAAATAATAAAAAAAATACTCCAGCAAGCTTTCTCCCTACCACCCTCCTTTTGATCTTTCCTACCCACCCTTTTTCGTGAGTCGCTGCAAGCTTCACTGATAAGAAATAATCATATCAACAATAATTATTCAAACCAAAACAATTAAAAATTCAATTCCACAACATTTTCAAACCCCCCCCAACAAAAGAGCATCGGAGCAAACATTTCAAAAAAAATCAAAGCAAACAAAGGATCGATTCAATTTCACCACCACCACCAACCATCTTCGACCTGCCCAAATCACAACTAGTTTGAGGCTCAACAAAGAGGATCATAATGGATGGGATCTTAACAAGGTTATCCAAAGAGCAGTTGGTTCGGGGCTCAACAAAGAGGATAGTGATGAAGGGGATCTCGACGGGGTTGCCCAAATCGTGATTGGTTTAGTGCTCGACTAAGAAAATTGCAATGAAGCGAATCTCGATAGAGCTATCGTGTCACGCCCCGGAGTACGGGAGGTGACGTGGTGGTTTAATTAAGTTAAATAAATAAGGATTTAGTTAAAAATAGGGTTTTAGAATTAAATTTATAAATAAAAATGAGATAATTTTAAAAACGTTTGATTAGAATAATTTGAGGAATTAAATAAACCATTATAATAATTAAGCAAATAAAAGAACATTAAAAATATTTAAATGTGAGGTGGAACGAGTATGGGTCCCACTGGCCCACATATTGTGCACACACATATAGTACTGACAATATTACAATACAACCACAGTCCGAGTAAAAAGAAAGATAAAAGTTTACATGCCTTACTTGCTACGGTACAACCTACCCAAATCTTCTACTGATTGTAAGTCCGGTCGACGGACTTTTCTCCGATCCTAAGCTGATGTCCACCTAGGGTTAAGATTTTAAAACAAATAAATCATGAGTGAAATGCTCAGTAGGACTATATTTGGAAATTATTCAACTTTAAAAGAAATTTCATAAATCAGATAAATACATAGAAAACAAGCTAGAACAATTAAACAAATAAATAATTAAATGAGAATTTAATAAAAATATAATCTTACCAAAACAATTCAGATAGGTCGACCAGAAAGAATACCATTTTTTTTTCTGGGCAAACCATATATAATTCACCACCGCAGTGGCCCAGCTGGTTTCGGGACCTGCCCCCAAGGTTGCGCACTATACGACTCGATCTCTGATATGGTATCACGCCCTCAAATATATATACATATATATCTTTTTGATTAATAAAATCTCTCCTTTACCAGATATAATCATTTATATTTATTATGAAGTTCATTATGAACATTTCTCAAACAACCGTTTGTAAAAATATTTAAACAAAATCATTTCCCAATCAGTCATCGAAAACATTTGATAAAAATCCAATTTTTTGGCTTAAATCATTTTGAAATAGGGCTACCAAAGAAAAGGGGTAGAAGTCCTACCTTGATATCCATGTTGGTGTCTCACACCGTAATCCCAGTCCGCTATACATTAGCTCTGCGGATCCACGCACAATTCCTAAATGAATAGTAACTTAGTTCATTAGTATCTAACCCGAGGTATCCTATGGTACTAAATCATCTCATGGTGTTCTAGTGTGCCTTTTAGGTTTATAAAATCATTTTATAAAGTTGAAATTTCAATCGGGGTTCAAAACAGTGAAAATGGGTGAAAAATCACAAAATCACACCATGCCCGGTTGGCCTACCGGTCGTTCTGGTTTGGAATGCTGAACTGTACAGTTTGGCCTGCCGGTCGGATGAATCCGGCCTGCCGATCCCTTGAATCCGGCTTGCTGATCCCTTGAATCCGTCCTGTCGATCTGGGACATTCTAGAAATTTCCACGCACGAGTTCTCGGCATCCCGAATCCAAATCTTCAAATCTAACCTGTTTTCTCAATTCTCAGGCATGGGTAATCATCATAAACAATAGAAAATCATAGTAGAACACTTTTTAATG
>CAMOHE010026158.1:2955-59021 GCA_946598075.1 Artocarpus hirsutus | reverse complement strand
TTTTTTTTTTAAACGTTAATCATTGCTAAGCCACAAAAAATTAGTTTATAGCCGTCATAGCAAAGATCAAATTATATCAATTGCTATGCATCGAGAAATATTCTCGTCTACTTACTTTTTATTGGCTGTAGGCACGTAATAATACAACAAGCTTGGTATACCACTTGGCAACCCCATTCCAACTGTATAGTTGAAACTGCTACAGTATAAAGCTCTCACATACTATAGTGTAAAATAAAAGTAGGCTAATATGTAAGGATCTAACTGTGTCCCTTATTTTTATTCCCTTCATGTTCCTCTAATAATATCATACTACGTTAATTAAAATATTATATCACCAATCATGTCAATTAAATTATTTTAATTGGCGTGGCATCATACGACTGGGGAAACACGAAAGGGGATACGAAGAGGGGGACACATAAGCTAAATTCATAATGTAAAGTTCTTACATGTTATAATAAATTAGTTTTAATTTTTAGTTCTAACTGTGTTGCTAAAAGCACAAGAAATTAAAGTCAACCGCATTTTGGCTAAGAATCCAAATAGTTGATTTTCTCAACTCTTTCACTTAATTAATCAGGCTACAAATTCAACATAGAGATCTTCGTTCTTACATCATGATTTAGTTTATCTGCCTTATTATTATTGTTTTTCTTAGTAAGATTAATTGATATGAACGGAGTTAATTACATTAAAGAAACTAAGTTGAATAGAATCCTACCAGAAGGATTTTGGAACTTCATTGCGCTAGCTAATTTGATTATTGAATGATTTTCTTATCTTATAGTCGTTATATTGATTAGAATAGTAAAACACGCTAAAAATATCAAAAAATATGGTGTGTGCTTATTTTATTTTTGGTTTACTAATTTAGTTTCAAACATTATCCTGTCTTAAATCCCAAAAAAATAAAAATAAAAATCATTTCAAATCCCTAGACTAAAGTTATATCCATTATATTATAACACATCCTCCACTCTATATACAACAACTCATCCTTTTTTTTTTCCTTCCCATTATAAAAGTTTATTTAAAGTTCTGACCTTTTTTTGTTAAAGTTTTGACTTATTTGAGCATGCATAAGATTTTTCTTTCTTTCTGTTGGCTTTTTTTTTCCTGAAGGTTAACATTTTGATGGCTGATCCCCCTCAAAACAAAAAAACAAAAAAAAAAAACAAAACAAAAAACACATTTTGATGGCTGATATCCGAAATCCTTTTTTCTGTTAACTTCATCGTTGGGGCCAACCTTCCATTATTATTATTATTATTTTTACTTCTTAAGGAGACCAAGAAATCTTTTTCCCTTGAAAAAGATAAACTAGGGAATTCTGGCATAATTCTATGGTGGACAATTTCAAGAAATAAATTAAAGGTTCATTAATGTTTTAAACCTCAAAGCCACTGAAACGACATTTGGACTATTCAAACCGTACGAGAGTTAATAATTTACGAAAAATGGGTCCGCGGTCAGAAACAGAGAATCTTAAGCGTTAAGTTTTTATTACACTGAGGTTGTTAGTTTGTCGATTCCCATTTTGGACTTTTAAATTGGATTTCAACTTCGGCTTACATAAACTAACACCGTCCATTCATGTTCAATAAAGAAAAAAGCAAAGCAGCAGCAACATTATTTGTTCATCATCACCAATGTTTTTTCTTAGCATTTGACAGCACATGCCATTAAAGAGCAGTCTGCATGCACATAGCGTTACGCAAGACTTTGGTATTTCGGTTAGAACTAACAAACAGTATAAAGGTCTCAGTACTTACAGTGTAAAACTCTTACCTGCTACAGTTCTCAAACCACCATTTTTAATTCCAACTGTTCTACGAAACACCCTATAAACTACAACCAAACCAACTTGGAGTTTTGTTGCTCCAAATACCTACTCCCCCTTTTTTTTGCCGTTAAATTAGTCTTAAAACCTATCTCATCCATTAAAAATTCGTCTCAGTTAGAAGCTGACAAAACTAAATAAATGTTTCTTTCAGGTCGAAAAAATGGGGGAGTGTATACATTCAAAAATATGGTTACTGTAATTCTATCATGCTCAAAGCTGCATATTCCAAAACTTCTCTTCATACTATAGCCAATTAAGCACAAACACTAGAAGAACGATTTTACCCCATGGGTGTCTACAAAGTAAAATTAGCAAACTATAAGGAAGAAGTTGGCCTGTTGGATGTTAGATCCATCTTGTCCGGTATTACCATTAAAATTACATTATCATTACATCGAAGCACAATAAGCTCTGCAGAAGACAGAATAAGACAGACTATTTTCTGCTCCCCCGAAAGAAGCAAACGTCTGTATAGCAAAAGATCTTAAATCTAAGATTAACAGCGCCAAAAACTTCCAAATAATTTATACTAGAAAAAAGTTCCAAAACTAACACAAAGACACTAACCAACGTTCTCAATGATCAAAGATAGAATGGAGGAAGCACATTTGAAGATAAGCTTCAGCCATCTACATATAATAGAAGAATCCTTAAACTTGTCTAGACTCTAGAGAAAAGTTATGAAATAAAATCCAAGTATGAGCTTTAGCCATCTGCAAACTTATAAAAAGGTGTATGAACCTCGATAAACTTGGTGCTGTCAGGTGACTTCTGAAGTCATGCAAATTTATGTCGTAATCATGTTGAATTGGAATCTGGAAAGCTGCTGCGGAATGGTGGAAATAACCGGTCCATATCTCTGTCAAAATAACATGTGTTACAATAACCTATATTAGACCAAACTACATTGCCGATAACATACATAAACCAAAAAAAATGGTACCAGTGAGAGGAGGAAAAAAAATGCTGATATCTGCATCTTAAGAACATGACAAGTTGACAAATCATGATCGATGGCACTTTTGAGTAATCATGTTTGTCAGTTCTCACGGTCTCCCAAAAGTATGACAAACTTTGTAAAAGAGCTACATGAAAAGGTCGAGTACACAATTCTCCAAAACCCACACAATTTCATTTGAAAACATAATTCTGATAGCATTGCTGTGGGGCTCCTCCGCAACACATAGGGGGTGGTGCCCACAGCTGTTGAGGCCCACATGGGGCCTACCCGGATGGGGCTTACCCCGTGTGTTGCGAAGTGGGGGCGAGCCCCTTTGTGGTTTTCTAATTCTCATCATTTCAGACCATGAGGAAGCTCCCATTAGTAATGCATTCTAATATATCAACACAAGCATACTTCTAAAATAAAAGCAAGCAGAACAATGCATACATCACCATACGGTCCATACCTGAACATTATCATAGAGTTCGAACAATGGAACAGCAAGAAGTTTCAAATTTTTTGGAACTGCAAAGTACTCTCTTTCAGACAAGTGAACAAGGAAGAGCTTCTTACATTCCTACATAACCAAAATTTGGAAAATGAAAAATCAATCTGCAATCTTAGCATAAATATTAGGGATAGGGGAAATTGCACGACACAAAAGCAAGAAAGGTATAAAGTATCCCATAATTTGTTCTTTGATTGGCAGTTACCTTAGGTTTTGTTATGTGGGGAGGACAGTACGGATACATTATGGTTTCAAAGTTTGGCCTCCACCAGATAGCCACGCACTCACCTATCTGCAAGAAAATGCCAAGAAAAATAATAAGTTTCAAAAACTATATACAAAGCAAAAATTCAGTAGCCACAAGATTTCTCAGGTGGTGAAAAGGACAGGCTCCACCCATCAAGCAGGCACAAGAGATAGAGAAAATGTAAAGATACCTGCCAATCTGGCACAAGAGCAGGTGAATTAGCACCAAGCTTGCTGGTCAGCTTCCTTTTCAAACCCTCGATTTCTGCAATGTAAAGAAACCTCCAAATGAAGAAAGGAAAAGAAATCGCTTTTTGTTTTATAAAGAGGGAAAAATCATACGACAGTATGAAAACATAAAAGTAAAGATTGTACCATTCTCTCCTGGCTTTAAACGCCCACCAGGAAGTTTGCAAAAAGTGTTTCCAATTTGCAGCAGAAGAATGTGGGGATGATTATGTTCTTGTACCTAAAAGGTCAAGGCAAATATTGAGTTCAAAGAAAGATTTAGAAGGAACGTTTTCGAATCATTCATGCTAACTAAACTTGTTCATCAACAAAACATGACTGGTTTAAAACAAGTGGGGCTAGTGGTTAGTTGTGTTCATCAACAAAACATTACTAGAGTAAGACAACTGGGCTAGTGGTGGATTAGAGTAAAAAAGTTTGCATCCAAAATAACGCCAACATATGATATCAAGTGTCACAAAGCATTCTTAAAACTTTATATGCCCTAGCACATTTCTTTGTTTACCATTTCAACCAAAGTAGTGCTTTTTCACAAAGAACATACTATAAGCTTGCAATAAGAATAGGTTAGTGTTAACCAATAAAATGCTTCAATGGTTAAACTCCCCAGTACAAATGAGATTATTATGTCCCAAAAAAAGTCCCAAATGGAGTTTAACAATGAGATTGTTAAACTCCCTAGTTCAATGGTCACAAAGCATTCTTAAAACCTTATATGCCATGGCACATTTCTCTGTTTACAATTCCAACCAAACTATTGCTTTTTTTTTTTTTTTACTAAGAACATACTACGAAATTGTAATAAGAATAGGTTAATGTTAACCTATAAAATGATTCAATGGTTAAACTCCCTAGTACGAACGAGATTGTTAGGTAACAAAAAGGTCCCGCATGGGTTCCAAATAGGATAATTAAGGGGTTTGTGAAACCTTAGGTTCTTCTCCCTTGCAAGCAGGATTGGAAAGGCAAGTTGTACCTAATGGGTTCGTAACAATTGGTATCAAAATCAGTCCACCACACCACAAGTTCGAGTCCAAGCAATTGTGTTGTAGACTAAATTAAAGTGTCTTGTTATGATGTATAGGTGTGTACCTTTGCATCGAATATTGGTACTCGAATGGAGTCACCAAAGGAGGAGACTACCACTAGGCCAAATGTTGCTATTGTGGACAAGAGTGGTGAACTGTTACAAACCCCCTTGTTGAGTATGGCATTGTACCTAGTATGTTTGCTATGGAAAACTTTTGACTGTTGCTACAGATAGGGAGACCTGGGGGTTGCTACTTGGATGAAAGCGGGAGTTGTGAAGTCGCCTAGTTCAAGTCTTAAAGAGATAGGACATGGTGGATGGTAGGGTGTGGAGTGTGGTGGAATGTTATCTACCAAAATGTCTTTGGTTCAGAAATGAGATAATTAAAGGTGTAATGTTAAGTACCAAAAGTATTACTCGGTTCAAGAATGAGATAATTAAAGGGTTTACGAGCCCTTAGATCCTTTCATTCCAAAGAATAGTTCTTTGCTAAATAATCAATAGAGATCTATCCATAATCTAATAATCAAAGCATTGCAATAAAAAGATCGTACACAAGGTCAAAACAACTAAATTCTATAAAGAACGGGTGAAAAAAATGAACTTGACATACCAATAAAATTGCTTCGACGCTCGTCCTCATTCCCTCTTTCATATAGCTGCCAAGTGAACACCAAAAGGCAAAAATTAAAAACCAGAACTCTGTGCATCGGAATTCGTTAAAAAGAATACACTCATAAACCCTTCAAGGAGTTTAGAAACAACAAGATATGTCCAATTTCGTCATGAAAGAACAAATCTTTCTAGGGTTTTCAAAGAATTTACAGAAATTTCAAAACTTGAAAAGAAAAAAAAAAAAAAAAAGACATACATGACTTTCATACAAAAAAAAGACATACTTGACTTTCATACGAGCAAGACGATCAGCGACGGAGGTGTCCTTCTCCATCTTGGGCTCTTTGGTGCCGAAGGTGTAGCTCGACAGTGGATACGTGTTCACCACCGGCGAAGTCACCATCTTTCTCTCTCTAAAGCTCGATTTTTTGCTGTCTCTCCTCCTGAACTCTGAAATTGCGTCGACTGTTCGGCGGGGCTGTGGGAACCGGCAGGGAGGCAAAAGGCCAAAAACGGAAAACCCGATTGGGTGGGATTGCAATTTATAAATGTAGTTTTTATTCGAATTATTTTCACATTTGCCGCTGAATAATCATTTATATTATTTTATCCCATAACTTTTAAAACGTATTACTTAATTTTTTTAAATTTTGTTTTGTTAGCAAGTATCCTTTCCATCTAACTCCTTTAATTGTTAGACTTTTTTTGCAAAATATTTTTATACAACCCCCCAAACTATGTCATTCAAGTTATTTTACCCCGGATTTTCAAAATATATCACCATGTCCTTTTATTTTTTTTGTTAGCAAATAACTTTCTTCCTTCTAATTATCTTAGGCGAATAAATTGATTTATTTTATTTTAAATTTATAAGACTTCTATGTCAAAGCAATTCATATATCCATAATTTGCATATAAATATTTTTTACAACATGCCATTTAAATGCAAATACAAAAAAAATTCAAGAGGGAATCTTTACAATAAATTAAAATAATGTGTTCTTTTTTCAAAAAAAAAAAACACTTTAAGAACTCTATTCTTTTAAGGAACTTTGATAGTTTTTTCCTCATTAAGCTCTTTTATATGTTTGGAATGATCTATAGCAAGAATAATACTTTTTCTTTGAACCTTTTTTTCCTTAATCTATATTTTCTTGTGACACCCGTTATTTATCTAACACGTATTATGGTAATTAAATTAATTATTAATGTGTCAATTAAAATTTGTTTCATCTAAAATCTATTTTATAATATTTTTTTCTACCTCTTTTTAAATTTCTTAAAATTTCATATACCTATTTAGTATATTTATTGAAATGCCCTTAGAACTTCTAATTAATTACCAAAATACCATTTAAAATTATGTGTCTAAAAGTCTCCGAAGGAGACTTATTGTCTCCTACCTTGTCTCCCCCTTAATTATTCTTCTTTCTCTTTTCTTTTCCTTTCCCACGTCTCTCCCCTGCTTTTCTCCTTTCTTCTTTTTCTTTTTCTTTCTTTTTTTCTTCTTCATTTATGTTCCACGATGAGACAAACCAGAGAGAAACAAAAGGAGATCTCAAACTGATTTTCCACAAAAGTTCACAAACAACTTCTCACAAGCTCAAGGATTAAGGAGACTTAAACATTTTCAAGATCAAACCACAGTTTTGAGCTAAGTTTTGAGGTTAGATTTCTAAAACTTTAACTTTGATTTTAAGTTGTATTTTTGTATGAGAATTGTGAGAAATAAGTTCTTCATGTTTGTCGGTAATTATACAATATTTTTAAAGCATGATTTACATAAATCTTTGTTCAAAATGAGTTTTTCAACTAGATTTTTTGTTTAGATTTTTTGGTTGAGCATGAAAATTTTGAGAAGAATGATCCACATGTGTTTAAGTGTGATAATCCATAGTTTTTATGCATTTTCTATACTCTAGAAATTGATAAAAAGGATCGATTTAAGTTTTAAAGTTTGAAACCTTTGAAAATAGAAAACTAGATTTTCAGAAATTGTTTTAATCGACAGGTCAAACACTGCTAGGTTTGGTAGGCCAAATTGGGAGTTCGGCAAGCCGAACTGTTGAGTTCAGCATGCCAATGGCTGAACAGTACTAGCAGGCCAAACTTTGAGACTGGCAGGCCAGTAGAAGGTCCAAACACACTTGTTTTTCATAGTTTTGTGTTATGAAATGTTCCAAAGATTTTATATTAATGATTATCATACACTAATAAGAATAGATGGTAAATTGTATGATATGATTATAGATTAGGAATTTAGTTAAAGTCTAGTTATTTTATACGTCGTATGATAACAAGGTATTTGAAACTTACGTAGTAAGCTTGATATTATGAGCTGGAAGTTATCAGCATAGTATTCATTAAGAGATAGGAAATCTATTACTTATCTTTTGTGAGGTTTTGATGAATTAAAACTTGATTGTTTTATATTGCAAGATATATATGTATGTTGAACTGCTATTATATAAATATCACATATAAAACAATGATATAAACTCATCATGTATTCTACAGCGATGAATATATTGATTTAACATATATTGTTGTAAATTGAAAAGCATTGTTAGGAATATTAACTTTATAAATAATAATTGATTATAGACGAATGGTAAGACGTGAAGAGGGCAATGGTTATGTCATTGAGCACGAATACCCTAAAAGGTAAATTATGGAGAAGTGATAACACTCATTTGGGTCGAAAGTCCCAAAATGCATTGTATAGGAATCGACTTAGTAAGGATCCGAGGCTTATGTTCCCTCACCAAAATACCCTTAGAATGATTGTAGGGTGGTCAAGCACGCCTGTTTGGATTTTGTTGAGTTAAGTAATATGATATTATATTGCACGGTGAATATAGATAAGCATAATTGAATCCTGAATTAATATGTATATATATATATATATATATGTATAAAACTTGATAAGAATGATCATAAAATATCTACCAGAATTGAACATGATAATATTGATGAATAATATTGACAACTAACTAATCATGCAGGTTTTAATATGGAATGAAAAAAAAGCTAAAGGTGAGTAATAGTTTTCGGACTAAGTATATTGTTGCTCATTCTCTTATATTCTCATCTTTTCAAGACTCACTAAGTGTGAAGTGTTTACAAGAAAAATAGTTAAAAAAGCTATGTAGTTGTATTACGTTGAAGTTGCTTCATTTGTTAAAAATGTCCATCATGATAATGTAAGCATCGTGTGTTACTTTCTGATACTATATTAAGATATGTTGAGGGTTGTAATGATGATAATGACAGTTTTATATTATTAAATTTAAGGTGCTACATTAAACTGTGGTTTATTTGTTGTTCATATTTTTATTTTAATTTGAAAGTTTTCATTTAAGTCCTGGGTAACTTTATTTTTTGAAGTTTTATTTTTTATTTTTTATTTTATTTATTAAAAGCTGTTAATTTCTACTGAGGGGCGTTACATTTCCCCTTAAATTCCTTTTTATTTTTGGGTCTTTTTAGTTAGAACAAAAAAAAAATGAATTGTAAACCAAAACAAAATTAAATGGAATGAGATTATTTGCTAACAAAAAATAAAATTGAGGGACATAGTAATACATTCTGAAAGCCAAGGGATAAAATAAGATAAGTGACATAGTTTAAGAGAAAAATATAAAAATATTTTGCAAAAAACCAAAACAAACTAACAAAGTTTGACGGAAGGGAAAAACTTACTAACAAACAAAATTTAAGAGGATTAAATAGTATAGTTTAAAAGTTAAAGGGCAAACCAACAACCTGTGGGATTGGGTGGCAAGGAGCCTATTTTCTCTTAAGCAAGGTCTCGAGTTCGAGTCTTGTGTATGGAGAAACAGATGTTGGGAGAGCTTCTCCCGTATGGGTTCGACCCGGCTCGAATCCGGATTAATCGGGTTTACTTCCGCTAAAGTTAAGAGACACCAGATGGTTTTCACAAAAAAAAAAAGTTAAAGGGCAAAGTCACATAGTTCATGGGGCTATGAAAAAAATCCTTCCTATTTTGAGAGAAAGAGAGACCGACACTGTACTAATAATGCATAACCTCCTGCTTCACCGTTGGATTAGATTAACATTAAGGACCCATGTAGCCAATCGGACGGTGATTATTCCCTTCGCTGTGGACAAGAGGTTAATTACCGTTGAGCCTGTTAAATTATGGAGGCTTTTGTAATAGGGTGAAAAAAAAGTCCCATATTTTTTAAATGGAAAAAATCCCATGTTGATATTGCAGAGTTTTGGACAATCACATCTGAATCAATATCGTAATTGAAAATATGACTTTAACAGAAGTAAACGAAAATTTGATAGGATAAAATTAATAGAACTTGATGAAAATGTAAAGATGCAAAATAACGCAAACTAATGGGCACTAGTGGAACTATCCAAAAAATATCTTTCAGAATACGTGATTTCTCCATTTTGGTTTTCTGAAATTCACAGTATTACCCTTTTTTGGTGTCGGTTATTATCTATTAATTATGTACGTTTCCTAGATGTTGAATCTGGTCAAAAAATAAAATTAGAATTAGATCGAAAAACTCAATACCATTACTTTTAAACACCTTTACGGTTTAGACCTTTCCTATTTTGTGTGCATATTTGACAATGTCACACACACACACACTGACACATATATATATATATTTAACGATAAAAAGGCAGAGCCTCAATCTAGATGTTTTTCAAGAAGAAATAACATCTGCTACGGCAGTAAACAACGCACAATCGGCTATTCAACTGGATTAGCTATATTGAGATTTTGAAATACAGGTGCTTAATTGCTAAAATAAAAATTTTAGGGATTACATTACCAGACCAAAAACGTTCAGGGGCATCAATACCAAAAGGCCATTTTAAGAAATATTACTATTTCTTTTTAGTGCTTTTTGCACACTGAATTTTGCCTTAGAAAAAATGACAATACGTGTCCAAATTATTGTTATGAAATTAAAATCTAACACAATATTCAAAATATCTTAAAAATATCCTTAATGATATAGGAATTATCTTAATGATATTACATATTGTACTATATAATTACATATAAATAATTTTAATTATATCATTATGAGACATTTGCAGAATTTTTACAAATTAGAGTCATATTTCAATTCAATAAACGTAATTGAGTCAATTATCTCATTAGCCCTTTTACTTATTGTTCATTGGTAGAGTGTAAAACATGGGCCGGGCCAAGATAGGTAGGTATTGCCTTAATTGTTTGAGGCGGTAGGTCGGCCTTATAAAGTTTGCAAGGTCGGCTTGGGTCAGCTTAGCCTGCATGACGGTTTTGAAGAAGAAGAAGAATAAAGGAAAATAGGGAGAATGAGCGAGATATCGGATTTTTGAAACTTTTTGAAGTAAATAGAAGATTTTGAAAATATTTATAGTAAATAGCATATTTACAATGTAAATAATTTATTTAGTGTATATAGGAATTATTTACATTGTAAATAAAGAGGATAAAAAAATTATTTACATCTTAAATATATTTATCATGCAAATAAAAATTTTTAACATATAAATAAAGAAATAATTAAGTTATTTAACCAAAATTTATTATTTACTACAAATATTTTCAAAACATGTTATTTACTTACTAAAACATTTAGTAACATTGTTCAGAAAATGTCATTCTAACTGCTACAGTATAAGTCTCTCATATACTACAGTATAAAACAAAAGCATTTTTACAATTTAAAGGTCTCACATGCTACAATAAAATCATTCTAGCTTTTGGTTTAACTGTATTGTCAAATGCACTTTATGGTTAGTTTTGAAAAAATGTTATTTACTACTATTTTCTAAAAAAAATGTAGAAAAACTACAAGTTGGCCGTAACAGACCCTCCCAGATTAAGCATTATTCAGTGAGTTTTCTCTGACATGGAATTTTTGTAAATATTATCTTTTAAGATTTATTTTTTATAAATGTTGTACATATTAATTTATAGTGTAACTTAATATATAATACAAATGAAATCATAGCATAATTTTTTTTAAATATTACATAAATAAACACAATTTTAAAAGTGTAACATAACATGTAATTTTCTCTTGCGTCTTTAACTTTTTTATTTTGCAATTTGCAACTTGATTTGAAAATCAATTGCAATGGCCCCTAAATGAACAACGAATATTAAATAATTCGCAGAGCTTAGCACGTGAGCTTCTCTCATAAAAAATATTTTATTTGTACACCCTAACTAAAGTTGAAGGCTGATTTCATCGTTGCTCATTACTTTATTTTTTTTTAATTTTAATTGTCTTGTATATATTATTAAAAATTTTACTTGTATTATTGTTGGGCCATTTTTTCCTCAGCCATGTGTTATTCTTCGTTTGAGAGGTAGCCATGTATTATTATTATTATTATTATTATTATTATTATTATTTGGCTTAGTTTTAAACACGCTACATGATTAAATACTCGAGACAATTTTGCATTATTATAACATGAGGATTACTAAGCACATGATTGGTGGCATAAGGAGTTGCTATCTATTTTTTTTTTTTAATTTTGTTTGGATTCCCAACTTTATAATGAGGTGGATCATTTGTCATCAATCATTAGTCGTCACTTATTTTTTTAAACCAAAAAAAAAAAAAAAATCGCTAGGTACTTTTCCATCAAGAATCCATATGTTATCACTTTGTTAGAAGTATCAATTTGGTGGTACGGTAGTAATGATGTCTGTTCTCTTTTTTTTTTTTTTTTTTTCCTTCAAAATACGACTAGATTTAATATGGAATAACCCAAATCAGAGGTTATGCCAATCAATGAACCATGCGGTGTCGATTTGGTGATGTGTGTAAAACTAAGACAATCCTTCTAATAGTATCGGGTTAATTCTAGTGAGGGTTTTGAAATTTCTTCTATAAATAGGATGACTTAAAGGAATAAAACTTTTAGAAATTTGAAGCTTGAATGTACCACTTTTTGTTGAAAAATTAAGCTTAACGTTTCAGGTAAAAGTTATAGAGATGAATTACAAGACGTCAAAAAATTATACTTATCTATTTCAATTTAAAAAGAACATTTTTTTAACTCTTTAGCTGAAAAAAAAAAAAGAACATCACTTAAGGTTAGGGTCTGCATGGAACCCTAGTCGGTTAATATTTACATTCGCTTTGGACTTCCGGAGCTCTCCGTGTTTGTGCGTTTTGTTTTATGATCAAATGAATATGTAAAAACGTGAAGCATTAGCAAACAAAAATACTATCCTATTTTTTCTGCTAAAATTAACTTATTGTTTTTCTTTTAAAGATTAAACCTGACTAAGCAATGCCTAGATCATATGGATAGTGATTCTACAGTAGTAGAGATCACCAAGATATGATCGTTGCATTTTTTAAGACCATAACAGAAAGAAAGTCATTGTTAATTAGTTCTTTTCAAGAAATGAACACAATAAGCGCGGATTGCGAAAAGCATAGTCCAGAATTTTTCATTTTTCTCTTTAGCTAGTATTTTTTAACACACATTATATTATTGTTTCATGATCAATTTGCATAGAATAGCCTAAAATTGATACGAAGCAAAAAAACTAGTTTTTGATGAAGGCACTACAAAAAAGAGGTTAGAACTAATTCTTGCATAATTTTAAATGTCACACCAAAAAAAAGATATAAATAATTATTGCATAATTATAAATGTCAACTATTGAGTAGGGATACAGTAATAATTTTTCTTATAATATGGGAGCACAGATAAAATTTACAATTAAAATTTAAAAATGCAAGTACGTATGAGGTATTTCATCTTACTCTATCACATAGCAGTAGGTTATCCCCACGAACTTAAAGAAAACAAATCTGATTACCAACGCGGTAAGAGTCAAGTATGTATCTCAGATCAATTCACTTGATGTCTAATGTAAGCAACTGTCAGCAGTAAATTCCATAACTTAAAAAAAAATAAATACAAAATGACCTCTACATTCAACATTAATCCTCTTCCCCTTTTATTAACCTTTTTTTTTGTTCGCTAAAATTGCTTAAAAAAACTATTACTGTTCGATTAAAGTTCTGAACTTCTCGTACCTCTAGTCTTAACAATGCATTTGCAATATGAAAATGATCATGATCATGATGATCATCATGATGGCTTCTTTGTCCCCACAAAAACCTGCAAAGCCCCATCGGACCCACCCGCCACCAGGGTGCACTCATCCTCTCCCACTTGCCTCCAACACACACTGCTCACGAACCCTCTCCCGCATCTGGACCCACCCGTCGACCCAAACCCATGGGTCCAAATCGGCTCGCCCCACCTCTTATCGTAAACAAATACTTGGCTATTCTCCGACCCGCACCCCAGCAACCCGCCTGTTCTCCAAACCGATAACCCGACGAAGCTCCTACTGTTCAGGTGCCCCTTGTACGTGCGAACCGCACGTGCGTCGTCTACGTTCCATAACTTTAAACACCCGTCCGTGCCAGAGGACACCATGGTACGGCTGTCGAGAAAGCGAACATACGTCACAGTTTTCTGGTGGCCGTCGAGGGTCAGGACCGGATCGGAGAGCTTCCTCACATCGTAGCCGTACGCCCTTCGATCAGCACATCCGACTGCCACCAATGGCCTGCCGAAGGGGTTGAACTCGACGCAGCAGATGGAGGACGTCTTCGTCGCGCTGGGACGCACCGTAGCCACGCACTCCCCGCCCTCGCACCGCGGGTCCCACATTTGCATGGTCCCGTCGTCCGACCCCGACGCCGCCATCACTGGACCGACGTCCCAATGCGAGTAGTCCACGCTCCAGACGCGCCGCCCTCCGTGCTCGTCGCGCTCGAACACCGGCATCCTCCTCTCCAGGTCGTACTCCGTCACCACGCCGTCGTAGTCGCCGGAGCCAATGATTCTCCCTCCCGCTCCGGGCTTCCACCTGAGGCTGCTGAGCTTCGCCGGCGTGCAGATGTAGTAGTCATAAACGCCCGCATGGTCGAGAACCGCCACGTCGCCGCCGCTTGCGGCCACAAGCGAGCTGAATTTGTAAATCCTTATCTTCCTGGCGATTCCGCCAGTGGCGAGTAGGTTATCGGAGGGGTCGAATTCGACGACACCGAGGGCGTCGGAGGCGGCGGTGGCGGAGGCGGGTGAGCAGACGACGGTTCGGAGTTCAAAATCCCACTCACATCGAGCTTTTTCCGTTTCGTCTCCTTTAAATACATTATTGTGTGCAGTTTCATCTTGGTCTGTATTTTCTTTTTCTTTTCCTTTTCTTTCTATTCTCTCTGGCTGTGTGTTGGAGGAGAGGTTTTTCATTTCCCATTCATAAGAGGAGACGAAGAAGAAGTTATTGTTGGAGGTTTTGGGGTTTCTAAACCAATGAAAGGCTCCCATAAACCTGCTTTTCGGTTTCTCCTGTCTCTGTGACTTAGATAAATAGGATAGTTACTCTCAATCTATTTGCTCTTATTTTGAACGCCGGATAAGATGCTTCCCTGGAAATATTCCTCCTGTTGCTCTAAATTACCATAATGCCATCGCCCTACTCCCCATATTTCCTGCATAATACTGTATAAATTTATTATTATTATTATTATTAAGCATCCTTTATGTTATTTATGATCACTAGGATGTCCAATAAATCTACATCCATGTTTAGATTTCCAATTCCTTACAATTTTTAAAATAAAATTCAATTGAGTAATTGATTAAGGTGGTGTTTAGCAGTATTGGTTCACACTACTTTCTCATATATAAACAATGTAAAGCTCTCACATGCTATAATAATAGTAAAAAAATCGTTACAATGTAAAGCTCTCACATGCTACAATAAAAACAGATCTAACTAACAGTTTTAACCACCTTATCAAATACCCTAGAATTTATAATTTAAGAAACCTTGTCATGCGTATGATGGCTGGCCAATAGAACTTACTAGAAGTACGTAGCTTTGATAGTTTGAGTGCAGAAGGCTGCTCATATTAGTGTTCTTTTAGATGACTTTTTAAAAAAGTTTTGGCCATGCTTCTGCTTAAAGTCATAATGCGTATATTGCCAAAAAAAAATATATGACAAACACTACAAAAATTTCCCGAAAAATTTCCAAGTTTAATTCAATTAAACATTTTTTTGTTCGGTGATTTAATCATTACGTATATAGGAATACATTAAAAGCTTTCACATAAAATAATGAGACTTTTTTTTATTTTTTATTTTTTATTTACTTTTGATCATGTGGTATCACAATATTCTTTTGGTTATTTGTTATTTTTTTATTTTTCAGAATCTTCAAACTAACATTTTTCCAATACTGAAAGGGGCATTTATGGTACTTCATATTAATATTTTCTTTTTTGTTAAATATATATATATATATGGTATTTCTAATTTGACTTTGAAATTTTCACCGTGCTCGGAAGACGTCCATTGATTGCATTCTACGGAAGACGCGAGGAATTTAATGTATATAAATATTCAAGTGGTGAAGGTGCAAAAGAGAATTGTTGGTTGCTTTTGTGCCTCAACTTTGGTTTATGGAATGGCGTGTGGAGACAGGCTCTTGTCTCCCTCTGCCTTACGTGGTTTAAGCAAAGCCTTTTGTCCCTCCTCAACCTTTATCCCCACCACCTAATTGGCCTCACCCTATCTTTGATGAGATGCTATAACACAACTCATCTAAGAATCACATGAAAAGACATTAGCTTACCCAAATATTATAAATAGCCACAACTTGGAATTCACCAAGTTTGGAAAGTTTAAAAACACTAATTAGATTTTCGGCGGTCCAAAAAAAAACTGAGAAACGTAAATCAAACCATAAAGTTATGATTTAAAATAATTTTATAAGTGGGTATAATATTTTTTATTACAAAATTAAAATTCAAATCTACTTTAGTTAAAACTCTTAGTTTGAATTACGTTATCAAACCGCTTAAAAAAAATGAGCCACTCTAATCAATACTTGGAGAAAGAAATCAAAAATCTCCGACCACTCTAATGAGTTCTTCTATTTGTGTTAGAGTGTGCGTTGTTGTTGTTGTTGTGTAGTCTGTTCAGCATATAGAAGGGGAGATCAAAAGATTTGAGTTCGAGTTGATGTGAAACTGGAGCCATTAACAACACGCAAAGGGACCAAAATGCAGTGCTTTGAAAAGAAAGGCTAACAATTGTTTGCAGGTTGTGTGTATTATGAATTTGGAAAAAATCAATAATAACGGAATGACAAACTGTTTATTTGTCCTGAAATGTCTAAAAAGGGAACGGTGTTGTTCTTCTTTGCATCCAATCATTATTCCATAGCGTTAGAATTCTGCAATCATTTTGACTCTCAATCTCCATAGCTCTACCGTTTGTTCTAAGAGAATATATTTATGGAAGAGGAAAATATATTATATTATAAAGTTTTAGTTCTTGAAAGGATTGTGCATTATTGTTCTGTATCGTTGGCTTTAAGTTGCTTGCTTGTTTGTGCAGAATAACAACATCTACTTCTTGGTGCCATAGAAATGAAAATTGTACTTGGGTCCCTCTCTGCTTGTTATTCCCGCCAATATTAAAGGGACAGTAAAAAGTGTGTTTTACAGTCTTTGTGTATTCGTCATGATCCTAAACCACACTTGCCATTATTCTTCTAACTCTCCGAACACATGTATTTGAAATTTTGAATAAAGTACAATTTTTTTTTTTATTTGAGGAATTAAATCTTCATTCAACTAAACAATTGTACAAATAAGGACTCAAAACGAATGCCTTTTAGGCATAAAAGATCTCATACATTGACTAGACTTGTCAATATACTAATGAAGTATAAAGAAAACAAGCAACACCGATAACCATAGGGGAAAACCCGATTGACTCCAAATGCAGAGCTTTTTAGCTCAAAAGATTCACAACTGTCGATGGATGAAGCCAATCATCCGAAATTAGACATATCCGTTTGAGACCACTTAAAATATGACCTAAACATAATTCTAACCGACAAAATTCACACATACCGCTACTAAATAGTAGGTGTACAAACTAAACCGAGTATGGAGGTGGGGGGACAACCTTCTTTAATCCGCACACAACTAAACAACAACAAAAACAAAATATAAAAAGATATAAACATATAAGAAAGACCAAGGGTGGGAGAGATCCATCGACGCCGCCGCCATCACTTCCCATTCTGGCCATTTGTGGGCTACCTTGGCAGCTGATGTTTGTCGGCTTCGACCCCCTGCATCCACCGTCTTGTCTTCAAGACCCGTTGGGAGTGCTCATTGGCCTCAAATAGCTTCGCCGCTTTAGCTCCTTGGCTGCCAAGTCCCAACCCTTCCGGCCATGCCCAAAGCCAGGACGTTCCCGTCTTACCTCTTGACCCCCATAGGACTGCCATCCTTACTGTTCTTGTCGCTGCCGCAGTCTAGCCTCAAGATCCGCCATGAAGTTCATGAACACCGGTGCCATCCACCACAAAAGCCACCTCCCACTCTCACCGGCACAGAAACTACCGGCTTCCTCTTTGGCTTACCTCTACAAAACCGATCCCCCACTTTGTCGTGGTACCTTTCCTTACCGAACTCCGACGCACCCCTCCCCCTCTTGCGGCCCAAGTCCTTGCAGCCAGCTTGGATGCGAATCCAGGTTTGGGCCTAGAGGGAGAGGGGGCAACGTCGCCCCTCTCTCAAAGAAGACTAAATAGTACCTTTGGAAAAACCCTAGCAGAGATTCAAAAAAACACATTTTTGCTTAATGTATAGTATAAAGTGCAATGCTAATATCTGACTATCAATGCTACATATTTTAACCACAAACTTTAGCCGCTCAAAATTCATATGTCAATACTCCGGCCCACTTGTTATAATACAAGGACCCACCCAATTTTAGACGCCGATATCTAGCCGATAAAGAAATTAATAGGGACGATCGCTACTAGTGATGTATAGCATATTTCCTGAATAAAAAGATATATGATGTCACCAAGAGGGTCAATTTGGATTTTGGATAAGGCTTTTATAACGTAAAGGAGCTCCTCAGCGAGATTGAGAATGATTCATGTACTGGTTCTTATCGTGAATGGTATTTGACCATGTCCAAACCAGTTGATTTGATTTGCATTTGTGTAATAATCTTTTCCTAATTAGATAGTCAATTAATTCTTTCCGCTCATATTAACAGACTGATTCTAAAAAAAAAATTTGGCAAATTCAGTTCTTACTCAAACAATGTAGCTATCATATACTACATTATTTTCAGTTTTTATTCACTTCCTAAACACCCTTTAATGAGAGTGTTTGTATAGGTATATCACAATCAATTAAGTGTACATGGTCCCTTATACTGTGACAATTTTTGCAAATTTTGTTGTCATTTCTTATTCCTTACTAATTTCATTGGTGGTGCAAGAAGATAATGAAAAATGGACCCTTTTAGACATTAAATTGAAACTTGCGGATCTCCACTAAAATTTGCTTGAGTAGATTTCCGTCCTTCAAACTAATTTTGAATTGACAAGAAAAGGCATCCAAGCACACCCAAAATGTGACATGAGAAAAATAAACACCTCATTTATGGCAGGATTTCTAACTTATTAAATGCATTTATCCTTCATTAACAAGAGCAATGAACGAAAAGAAAAAAAAAAAATATTCGTGTCAATGCGTACTCCACACACGTGATAGGATTCCAATTGCTTCTGGTGTTGAACATTTTTTTTTTCTTTTTCAGTTGACTCTGCTAACAAAAAATAATAAAGAAATAAACAAAAATCTGTATTCGGTCAACTTTCATTGATATTTATATTTTTTTTGAATTGGTGTTAGAGATTAAAACTAATAATCTTCAAATAGAATCAAATGTGGTTTTAACGCCAGGCTATAGCTGCGACCATAATATTTATACGTTTTGAGACATTGTATTTGGTGAAACTTATATGAAAACATCAAAGAAAATGCGCAAGCGGTTTTTTTTATTCTATTATAAAACTCTCATTATCTTATTTGTTCATACTTCCGTATGTAAATTTGCCCGACACTATGGAAATGTATGATTTGATTTACAGAGTAATGTGTCTACATGTAGAGGAACTACGTAATAAGCTACACTTTGGTACTTTTTTATGGGCATTTTTAGCAAATCATTTGGAATTATGTAACTTTAACATGATCTGATAAAAATTTTAGCTGTATTGTGATTTTTTTTTGGGTTAATTTCGCAAATAGTCCTTAAGGTTTACTTTCAGTTTGATTCAATCTCTGATGTTCGAAAATGCCTATTTTAGTCTTTAATCTTTTTCTTTGTTTTAGTTTTAGTCATTTAGCTATTAAATATTTAACGAAGTATTCTTAAAATGTCTCGCTCCCTAATCTATTACTTTGATTTACTTTTGATTTCTTCGTTAGCAAGGTATTATGAGGGATCAAAATTTAAAAAAAAAATAAAATCAAAAACTAAATACAACAATTTTGATACATGTAACTAAAATAAAAAATAATTTATCATATTATTTTTTAGACGAGCTTTCATTTTTTTTAAAAGGTAAAGATGAATATTTAATGTCAGTATAATGTATATACACATTATAATAGTAATTACAATGTTTAGAATTAAGATTATCCAACACAGTATACGAATATACGCATATATATAAATCATAATGCATTGTTTGTTATTTAAAATGCATAATTATCTAACACTTATATATTGGCATTAAAAAATCAATTTATCTTTTTCTAAATTAATATTTATCTTACTAACAATTTAATAAAATTGCTTTCTTATTATACCCATCAAAATCTTTAGATTTAGATTTTTTAAATTTTAATCGCTGATAACTCTAATTTATAGCAATGTGACTAAAAGTAAAACAAAGTAATAAATTAGAGACTAGAGTGAGATGTTTTAAAATTTTTTGTTATATATTTAACATCTAACTAACAGAGTGACCGAAATTAAACAAAGTAATAGATTAGAGATCAAAATAAGATTTTTTAAAAGTTAAAGACTAAACCGAAACTGAGGGTAAACCCAAGGGACTATTTATAAAATTAATTTTTTTTTTTACACTATCACCAAATTCAAACTTGGAAGAAGAAGAAGAAGAGGAAGAAGAAGTCTTCAAGCGACAGGTAACTTTGAATAATCAAATTGTTATTAAATTTGTTAAATATGCGTAGTCTTTGGGTTATGATATAACGTTACTGCGAGTTCAAAATTATATAGTACCGGTCAAAATATGTTTTTTTTCAAATTGTAATAGAGCATTCCCGTCATCATTTAAGGTCTTTACTTTATTGCTGAGTTTTAATACAGCTTATGTGGGGTTCGTGCCAGCCATGGAGAAGGATGACTGTTGGATAGGAGTTGAGGGCGGCCGCGAGGTGTTTTTGGGCACATTGGTCTTCACCTGAGTTTAACTTCTGGAGATGTTGATCCGCGAAGGAAGGCTAGTCCTCTAGGAGTGCACAATGGTAGAGCAAAAAAAAAGTCTACGGGGCACGATTGAAAAAATTAGATATATAATTTTATTAAATGAGTACATTGTTATATCTATTATTGAGTAGGGTATTGTAATTTTCTTGTAAATTAACAACATGATAATATATTTTAATAATTTAGTGAGAGACATGGAAACAACTTTTCTTGCACAAAACATCATTTTTGCTTTAAAAAAATTATTGGTAAAAAATTAAAATTTAAAAAGTAAGTGTAGGCACGTGTTGTTAGCGATGGTGCGTGTAAGCAGATTACCTGCCTTTTCTACCTTTTCTTTTGCTACTATTAAGGGCCTTGCTCTTATTAGTGGCTTATGGATTGTATTTTTCATTTGCAATAATGTAGTTGTTTACACAATTAAATTGTAATTTTTTATTTGCTCAATATTTGGTTGTGTTTTGTTTACTAAATATTTTGTAAGGTTTTTGCACAGCTTGGTGCTAGGCAATGACTGATTTAGGATTTGAAATCAGTGGGGCACAAAAAGAAGCAAATTTAGAAAAAAAATAGATAACAAAACAATAAAAAAATTATTGCACAAGCGGCAAATTGTTATTCCCTCGAAGTGTTTTTAGGCCTTGAAATTATTGTATAATAATATTAGAGAAAATTATATAAAATATCCTTGAAACATATTAGTAATTAAAAGTGTCTTCTTTTCTTTTTTCAAAACTACCTCTTTTGTTTCTTTATTAAAAAAGTCTTCTTTTTGTTACATCACCCATTATCATTCACTTTCAAAAATTATATTCCTTAATTCTCTAGGTCTCCCCCTGCTCCCTCCTCTGTTTCTCTCAGCCTCCCACACTCTCTCTCCTCTCTCTTTCTACGCCTCATCTCTCTTCCTCCATCTTTTTGTTCTTCCGTCGACCCCTCTCTCCGGTCTTCTCTGTCCAAATAAGAAAGTAGATCGGAGATCATGCCATCGTGACAAGATCAGTGCACCAACCAAACAACAAAATTTTGAGGAGATCAAAAACAATGATGGAGCTCGATAAACTCTGATTTCCTTGTGACGGCATCTAGTCGTCTTCTACGATGTGAACTCGGCACCACAGAGGAGATCAAAGCGTGACCTCGCCCACAATCTTGTTGGCAACCAGCAATGGAGTTTTGCATCATCGATGGCATCACCCCGAAGACGAAACAGATTGGCAAAGGCACTGTCACGAGATCGCATGGCATGGATCAATCTCGTCTATTGCGAGATCGCACGGCCTCGAATCAAAGCTCCTCGCCACCACGGATCAAAACTCCTCATCGTGGCAAATCCGTCTGCAAGTGTCGATGATGATGTGTATGCTTCTTTAGAGATAATTGTAATGCAAGTGCTTGCTTAATTTATTTACAAACATTGCGGGAAAACATTCATTTTCTTTTTGGTTTACAGTTGCAGATTTGCTCTTTGCCTCCAGAAGGAAAATGCTCTGTGGGTGGAGAAAATAATAATTTACACTGGGATTTGCAAGCTGCCATTTTCTCTTTCAACGGTGGATTTTCTTTATTTTCATTCCTTTTGATGTGTTAAGAAATTAATGCAATATAAACAAAAAACAAAAAACAAAAACATACAAAGATTTACGTGGAAACCTGAGATAGGAGGAAACCTGAGATAGGAAAAAAATTACCGACAAAAGAGAAGAAAATTATTAAACTCGAAAAAAGATCATAAGATGGAGGCGATTAGGGAGGTTAAAACGATAATACCGAAACCCTAACACACTATATCATATATATATATATATATATATACATAAAAAAACCCTATAGGCTTCAAACATAAACTAAACGGCCTAAAATACAAAGGTTCAGATCATAGGGGCTTAGCCCATACACCCTCAATAAGATCGGTGGTGGCCTATGAAGGATCGGGCCAACTACCACCACAGATCTCATGAAAAATTCTACATTTATTTTTTCGCTATAATTGTCACATAGCGAACTTTTCGGGTTGGACAAAACTGAATTTGGACAACCATACTCTAACATGCTAGATAGCGATTTTGCTAGGAAATAAATGTTGTAGTTTATTTTCTTGTGATTTGGTTTTGTTTTTACTTTTGGCTCCTTGTGAGGAAGGCTCTTTTGCTGTTTGAGTTCTTTGTGTGGTCTGTTTGTCTTCCTCTGTGGACTTTTTTCGTTCTTTGTTGGTGGTTTTTTTTTTTTTTTTGGATGAGAGAATGGGGTCAACCAGGACCCAAAAAGGAGAAAAAAAAAACAACAAAAGCTTAGGAGCCTTCCTAAACGCAGAGTCTGGGAGAAAAAGCACCCAAAGCATTGCTTCTAATCAAGCTCGCCAGGCCTACCGGAGGGTTTTGAGTAAAGACATAAGACTGGTTCCTTTCAATCGCTCTATTGGCTAGCCAGTTGGCAACCTTGTTGCCTTCCCTATACACTTGCTCTATGAAAATGGTCCACTCTCTAGTCAAAAGCCCTTTAATGTCCCTAATTAATCTGGCAAGATGACCATAGGAATAGTCCAAAGAATTGATCATGCTCAGGGCCAAAGGAGAATCCATTTATGCTAGAATCTTACAATGGCCTAGGCTCCAAGCCAACTCAAGACCATGCTTTAATGCCCAAAGCTCTGCCTCGATAGCCATTCCAGTTCTGATTGTTTTGAAAAAACCACCTAAACAAACTCCTGATCCCTCCTGAATAATTCCGCCTGCTCCCATCGGTCCTGGACACCCCTTACACGCTCCATCCACGTTGACTTTCACACACCACCTGATGAAACAAAGGTTCTTTGTAACAGAGACCTTGCTGATGTTCAATAAATCCTAGGCCTTGTTCACTTGAGAGGAAAAATTGCAAGAATCAGCAAAGCAATTAGCAGGTCTAACAAACTCTACTTCGTGATCCTCTCTATTTCTCCAAGACCAGAGTAAAAAAAGAGTACAGGCAAACAACACGTTCCAAGGGCTAGAACCGAACCTGCTGCTGGAAATATTTAAATTAAAATCAATCCACTCAACTCTTTGGATATTAAAAAACCACGACCAGCTGCTCGGAATCAAGGAACTCCACAAAGAATAAGCAGTCGGGCAATCTCTTAGAGCATGAATATCAGTTTCGACTGCTTCATTGCACCAAGGGCATATTTTAGACTCAGCTAGGCCATATTTGAACTTTCTTTCTCTAGTTAGGAGACGACCATGAGCAAAGATCCACCCAAAAAAAAAGTCATGGTGTTTCATTGTCTTTATTGTATGATTATATTTTTTTTGTTTTCGTTCAGTATACTTTTTGTGGCTCAATTAAATGCTTTGTTTTGCTAACTGTGCTTCGAATGTGTTTTCCTTAAATAGAGGCTTTTAGTGACCTAGAACCAAGCAAATTTCACTATAGAATCTGAGAGGTAACGAGATGGAATTTGGCGGGTTCCATTACACTCTGGCACCTAGTGTTGACGACCAGAGACAGTTGGTCTTTTTTTTAATGAAAATATGTTGGAATCTAATAGGATTCCAACTTTGGAACCTACCAGATTACAATTAGGTATCCTTTGTCAATGACCAAAAAAGGTTGGTATTTCTCTGTTTTAAAGAAAATTTGTTAGAATCTGGTAGGTTCCACTTTAGAATCTATCAGGTTACAATCCGATACTCTGTGCCAGTAAGTAGTGGCAGTTAATACTTCTTTGCTTCAAAGAAAATTTGTTAGAATCCGGTAGGTTTTAAAGTAGAACTACCAGATTACAACCTGATACCCGCACCAATGACTGGAGGCGATTAGTGCTTATTTGTTTCAAAGAAAATATGTTAGAATCTGTTAAGTTTCAATATTGAAACTTGATAAATTATAGTTTGGTACCCTGTGTCGGCGACCGGAGGCAGGTTCTATAACAGAACTTGACAGGCTTTAGAATGAAACTTGGCAAATTTCATTTTGACATCCCATATGAGTTAGTAGGAGGAATGGTAACTTGGTCTTTAATAAATCCCCAATTTCTAATAAAAAGGCCGTTTTAATAAATGGTTTATTGGAATGTATTTTTAATAAGATGGTGTATTTGAAGGGCATTTTTGTAAGTTGGCCATAACATTATTCTCAATATTGCAATTAAAAACGTCTTTCAAAATATCTTTCATAAAGAAACGAATTGATAATTATCTTTGATGACCTTTTAAATTTTTCACAGCATTCATGGAAGAAAATGGTCTATCCCTCTAGCTCCATTATTCATATTCCAAAACAATATTATGGTTATAAAACAAAAGAAATATAAAACGAAAATTAAAGAAGAAAGGGGAACAAATAAAAAAAAAAAAAAACAGGGAGACTTCAAAAAGGAATATAAAGAGTGTGAGTCATTTTCTGTGTTTGATTAACCTGAAAGAAATTAAAAACAAAAAATTTAAGATCCAAATAAAAAAATATCTTAAGCTATAATAATAGCCCAATTAATTCAATTGAAAAAGTTGTATAAAAACACAAACAAAAATGGGAACTTTACACATATACCACAAAAAATTAGCCTTATATTGAAATTTGCCACTTGATAAAATATGTTTGAGAAAATGCCACAGTGTCGTCCGCTTATATTTAACGTACTTCCTAAATTACCCCTTCCCTAAGTGTAAACGGTAAATTTGAAATTTGCATGGTAAACTATGAATTTACCAACTAAGTAAGCAAGGCATTTAATTAAGACAAATCGATGTGCAACTGGTAAATTTGTAGTAAATTACAAATTCACTAATTAAGTGTTGATTTAATTAATAATTTACATAGTAAATTCAAAATTAATACTATGTGCAACTTGTAAATTTGTAAGTTACATGATAAATTATGAATATGCCAATTAAGTCGACAAGACACACTTACCATAACTGACACGTCCATTATGTGCCACCTATAAACTCGTAATTTACCAGTTAAATGTTGATGTTTTTATTCTTCTTTAAGAAACCATAATTTTCTAGTTAGCAACTATACCTTATAAAAAAGGCGAACTTTGTAAATAAATAATTTACATGCTAAATTCAAAATTAAGATTACATAGAACTAGTAAATTCGTAATTTACATGATAAATTCGTAATTTACCAGTTTAGTATTGAGTGAGAAGGAGAAAAAGGAGATAGACCGACTAGAGCTTGACAAAAAGGGAGAAATCGACGATGTACGGTGGTGAGCAAGGATGAGAGAAATCGAGAGAGAGAAAAAGAGAAAAACGTAAAACATTCAAATCTAAAGATAAAATTATCTTTACAAAAACAAAGAAGACAACAGTAGTGATATTCACTAAAAGAGTTTTTAGCTGAACGGCATTTGTCAATCCCTCAATTCAAAAGGTTTCACAAGTCCTAATAACTCCAACAAAAATGTTGACGTTTCACTTATAAAAACATGGTTATTAAGTTGTAGATTGCTAAAGAAGCCCTAAACTCTTTTTGATGAATGTAAAGAAGCCCCAGACACGCCCTATACTGCTGTAGTGGGGGCATTATCGTAGAGCACATCCTCGGAACAAATGACAGAATGTGCAAAATTACACATATGGTTTTAATTTTTCATTTTCACGTGCCCCCCACTGGCCCATGCTTAAATCCGTCGGTGGTGCTAGGGGCTTATTGATATTGGCTGGTTGGATTTTTCAAATTTTTTGGTGTCTTTTGTTATGGAGTTTGATACTATTTTCTTTGAATCTTCTATTCGATGTGGCGTATGTTTTAGGATCAGTCTCATCTATAGCCCCTAAATTTTAGGCTTTTCTCCACCCATTTTACCCTCTCTGAATTTTTAATTAACCATATCTAACCCCTTCTATAAGAATTTTTTTTAAAAAAATGAAAAAAAAGGGAGGAATTCGTCTTTCTTGATCTCTTACGTTACAATATTTGACGAAAGCAAACGAAAAAAAGGCCACAAAACCTCACTTAGCTCACGATTTTTCATCCGTTTTAACAACAATTTTAACAGATGAAAGGATTAATTCAAAATTTAGAAAGTAAAAGATAAAGTTTTTAAAATTCAAAGGTCGTAATAAAAATAACTCAAAATTGAGGGACATATGTCAGAATAATCCTTCTTTCTATGAGAAGTGGAGGTCTCATCAGAACTTAAAGAGACACTATAAAGCGCGCCAAACTCACACTGCTTGTGCCTGTGTCACCATGGGAAAGCAAAAGCAACAAGTCATATCTCGCTTCTTCGCTCCCAAACCCAAAACCCCAACTCCCTCAAACGCACCAAATCCAAATCCTGCAAATCCTTCATCTTCATCTGCGTCTTCTCTCCCAAACCCACCAACCCGACCTCCCAAAATCTCCGCCACTGTCTCTTTCTCACCTTCCAAACGCCTCCTTTCCTCCTCCTCCTCACCTTCTTCCAAACCCCCCAAACTCCCCAAACTCTCCAATCTCGCCCCTTCCTCTTCTTCTCCTTCCCTCCACCAGAAATTCCTCCAGAAGCTTCTAGAACCAGAACCAGAACCTTCTCGAACCCAAAACGGAGCCGCCGTCGTCAAGTACACGCCTCTCGAACAGCAGGTGGTCGACCTGAAGGCCAAACACCCGGACGTCCTCCTGATGGTGGAGGTCGGTTACAAGTACCGCTTCTTCGGCGACGACGCAGAAATCGCGGCGAGAGTTCTCGGGATTTACGCCCACGTGGACCGAAACTTCCTCACCGCGAGTGTCCCTACCTTCCGCTTGAACGTCCACGTCAGGAGGCTTGTCGGGGCAGGGTACAAGGTTGGCGTGGTTAAGCAGACCGAGACGGCGGCGATCAAGGCCCATGGACCGAACCGGGTGGGCCCGTTTTGCAGGGGCTTGTCGGCGCTGTACACGAAGGCGACGTTAGAGGCGGCGGAGGATGTCGGAGGGAGGGAGGAAGAGGGGTGGGGCGGGGAGAGTAGGTATTTGGTTTGTGTCGTGGAGAACAGTGTTGCGGATTGTGACGTTAGGATTGGGATTGTTGGGGTGGAGATTTCGGCTGGTGATGTCGTTTATGGGGAGTTTTGTGATGGTTTCTTGAGGAGTGGGGTTGAGGCTGTCGTTTTGAGCTTGTCTCCTGCTGAGTTGCTTCTTGGTCACCCGCTCTCTAAGCAAACAGAGAAGGTAAAAACTTGTAAAATGCAGTGTTAAATTCCATGCTATTTACATTTAGGTAAGAAAGCCATTTTTCGATGTAACATCAACAATTAAATTTCGCATATGCTATTCAATTTAGTAGTATAGCTTATGTGAAACTTGTAGTGGTAAATTGGATGCCAAAATTTAGTATTCTATGAAAAAAAAAAAATCATTGTTCACTATAACACTATACTTGTTATCACATTTGGCATATGCTATTCGAATCTAGCACTTCTCATTGCAAATGCGACATTTGGTTGCTATTTGTTGATGAGTTGAAATAATCATCATGCTATGATTCGAAATTATTTAAAAAATTAAAAGTTTGTTTTTGTTATAAAGCGGGAAATTTAGGACATAAAGTAGACATGGCATTTGAAATAGGGTTATGCATCAAGTAGAGCATTAACATTTTATTGTGAAGGCATAATACAAGTTTTATTTTTGTTTCCTTCAAAAAAAAAAAAAAAAAAAGAAGTTTTGTTTTTGTTTTGTTTTTCTTTGCTTTGGATGTTTGAGTTTTGAGTGATAATGTGGTTCTGCGTGGTTAGCTGTTGCTTGGTTATGCTGGACCTGCCTCACATGTCCGAGTGGAGCGTTCGTCGCGAGACTGCTTTAAGGATGGTGGTGCACTTGCTGAAGTTATGACTTTGTATGGAAATATGGGTGAACATAACTCAAAGCAAAATGTAGAGGGAAATCATCGTTTGGCAATTGAGGTAAGAAATTTTGATCATTTTCAGCTTTTTAATAGCCTTGCAGTGTAGCAGTACTCCATGCTAGTAACTTTTACTAGCTGACTAATATTTTTAGAATGTGAATTATAATTCTACTTATTTTCTTTTTTTGTTTCTATTTTTGCTATAATGTTCAAAGGTAATAATGAACATGCCAGATTTGGTCATCCAAGCTTTGGCCCTGACCATCCGTTACCTGAAACAATTCAGTCTTGAAAGGGTTCTTTCCCTAGGAGCTTCTTTTAGGCCCTTTTCAAGCAACTTTGAGATGACCCTCTCAGCCAATGCACTTCAACAGTTAGAGGTATTTGAACCTTTTGTTAGAAAAACTTTTTAGAAGTTTCCATGATAAATAGTGGGCTGATCTTTCAAACATTTATTCTTCTTTTACTCTTTTCTGTCTACCAACTGCTTGCAGGATTTAACAAGTTTTGATCTTGGCTTGATGAGAAATAGTACTCTGTTCCAAAGCACAATGCATTTTACTACTACTACTTTTTAAATGTGGCCTTAAATCGTTGACTAAACCCACTTGATTAATTTGATTCTAAGTTATATCTTTTTCACAAGTTCAGTGTTCTTGAGAAATGCAATATTTTTTACTCAATATATGCTCATTTATCATCTTTTGTTTAGGTTCTGCGGAATAATAGTGATGGTTCGGAGTCTGGCTCCTTACTGCAGTCCATGAATCATACAATTACTATATTTGGTTCAAGGCTTCTTAGGCACTGGGTATGACTTGCACATGTTATTAGGATTATCTTGCATGCTATAATTGTTTTTCAATGTTTGTGTATTTAAAAGTACCATTGATTGATACAGGTAACTCACCCTTTATGTGACAGAAATATGATTACTGCTCGTTTAGACGCTGTGTCTGAGATTGGAGAATCCATGGGATCTTCCCAAGCTTCTCAGAATATAGAATATCTTGCTGCAGAAAATGTAGGAATCACAAGACCAGAGATTAGTCATGTACTTTCTTCAGTTTTGATGACTTTAGGAAGGGCACCTGATATTCAACGAGGAATAACAAGAATATTCCACCGGACCGCCGCTCCAACTGAGGTAAGTGATGACTCTTCCTGAAACCTCATGTTGCCTATACTAGTGACGATTTCTAAATGATGGAATGATACAGTTTATTGCAGTTATTCAAGCTATTTTATATGCTGGAAAGCAACTTCAACAACTTCACAATGAAGAAAAGGAGGAAGAAAAAGGTGATGGAGAGTTCAGAGCTAAGATTGTGCGCTCTGAGTTGTTGCGGAAGTTGCTATTGACAGCTTCGTCGCCCAGTGTAATAAGAAATGCTGCAAAATTGTTGTCTTCCCTAAACAAAGAAGCAGCTGACCGACAGGATTTGCAAAACTTAATAATCTCTAACGGCCAATTTCATGAGGTTCGTACCCGAGTTCCTTGTTGATATATATATCCTTTGTAAAAGCTCTACGCTGCTGGTTTTTTTTGCTTGTTCATGCACCTTGCTGGTACCATCCATATGTGTAGGTTGCTAGAGCCCGGAAAGAGGTTCAATTGGCAAAAGAAAAATTGGAATCTCTGATCACTTTATATCGCAAGCAGCTTAAAATGAGCAAACTGGAATTCATCAGTGTGTCTGGAGTGACACATTTGATAGAGGTAGGCTAAATCGACTTTATTTTTTGATCTAATGGACAAGACTAAAATGGTGCAGAAGTGACTTGTTTTTCTTCTTTCTTGTTTTTTGGTTTGTTTTTTATGATGATAATGTTGAATCTCTTTTCTTTTCCCTGTTCTGTATGATATGATTATCTTGCCGTGTACATAATTAATTGTTGTAATGGCTGCAGTTGTCCCTTGACGTAAAGGTGCCCTCAAATTGGATTAAGGTTAATAGTACCAAGAAAACAATCCGTTATCACCCACCTGAAGTTTTAAGTGCTCTAGACAAGCTGTCACTGGCAAATGAGGAGCTTAATGTTGCCTGTCAATCTGCTTGGAATAGCTTTCTTGCAGAATTTAGCAAGTATTATGCTGAATTCCAATCTGCCGTTCAGGCACTAGCTACTTTAGATTGTCTACATTCGTTCGCCATTCTTTCAAGGAACAAGGTATGTGCTCTTTGAGATTTTTATTGATTCAAATTTGAATCCTATATTTATACTTTCTTCAGATCCTGTAAATTTATAATATAATTCTGTTGGCTTATCTGTGACAGAATTATGTGCGTCCAATTCTTGTATATGACGATGAACCTGTTCAGATACATATATCTGGTGGTCGCCATCCGGTATAACTTCATTGTTTGTTTTAGCTTTATTTTTCCCCATTTCTTTCTGTAATGCTCAAAAAGTGCAATTCAACTCACTTCATCAGAAGTTTGCTTAGGCTTTCAGAATTTGGTATCCTTTTTGCTTCAAAATTGTGTCCCTGAATGTATCTAGGCATGGCTAATGTGCAATTAAATTAGTGCTTGAATCAATCAGCAAATATGCGAAGTATTAAAACAATGCCAACGTCCAATCTATCTCTTAACTTTTAGGCGGAAATCTTGGACTATTGCTTGAAACTATAAAATCTGTTGCAGAACTTGGTATTGGGACTATAATCCAAATTGTCCGAGGCTTTTTTTTTTTAGTAGAAAATGGCTAGTTTTCCATATGCGTAAGGTGTTCTGTTGAATGATTACAAATTCTTTCCAGGTTTTGGAGAGTATATTACAAGACAATTTTGTTCCAAACGACACAGACTTACGTGCAGACAGAGAGTATTGTCAGATTGTTACAGGACCCAACATGGGTGGAAAGAGTTGCTACATTCGACAAGTTGCTCTCATTGCCATTATGGCTCAGGTAAAATCAGGAATCATATCTAATAATTCTTGTGGTCGTGCTATTATAAAGAAAACACACTCTCTTTCTCTAAATGATTTTCTTTTCTCTAGGTTGGTTCCTTTGTACCAGCGTCATCAGCAAAACTACATGTCCTGGACAGTATCTACACCCGAATGGGCGCTTCTGACAGCATCCAACAAGGGAGGAGTACCTTCCTGGAAGAACTGAGCGAAGCTTCCAATATACTCCGAAGTTGCTCAGCATGCTCTCTGGTTATCATTGATGAGCTTGGCCGAGGCACAAGTACACATGATGGTGTGGCCATTGCTTACGCCACACTGCATCATTTACTAGAGCAGAAACGATGCATGGTCCTCTTTGTCACCCACTACCCTAAAATTGCTGAGATCAGAGCTGAATTCCCTGGCTCTGTTGGGGCCTACCATGTTTCATATCTTACTTCACATAGGAATGAGGAAGCCCACACCATGAACTCCGAATCCGATCATGACGTGACCTACCTATATAAGCTTGTGCCTGGCGTTTCAGAAAAGAGTTTTGGGTTTAAGGTTGCTGAGCTTGCACAGGTCTCTCTCTCTCATTTCTTTAATGCCACATTTTTACTCTTTTTAGTATAGCATGTCTTAAGCCAGTTGAGCACCAATTGTTTTGCAGCTGCCATCTTCATGTATCGATCGAGCTGCTACAATGGCTTCTAGGTTGGAGATAATGGTAAGCAACAGAGCAGGAGATAAGTGTGGAAAAATGAAGTTGCTAGAAACATCATCATTATGTCAAACAGAAGAGAAGATGATGCTTGGAGTTGAATCTAGTGAGTGCTTGCATGGTTACGAGGAATTCTTCTTGAACTTGAAAACCGCTCTATCTGTGGATGACCATTCAAAGTGCATCCAATTGTTGAACCATGCTAGATGTGTTGCAAAGGAACTAATAAGCAGAGAAAATGGTGCTTCTGAAACTTAACGGTGAGCTAACGATGGATACAAATTCGTCATGATGAATCTATCTCCACCTTTTGTAGGTAACTTTTTTTTTCTTCCTCTTTTGTGAAGAATTGGTTAATGAGCGGTAGATTACGACAATATTGCCAAATATATTTAATTTGTACCGTCTAATTTTGTACATTTTATCTTTTATTATTATTATTTTTTAATTTTTTCATGTGTCGTGATATGCGTTTATGTGGATGCTGAAGTTTCTGTATGTATAATGGTGTCTTCTTCTGCGCCTTCCGTTTGTTCATTTGATGTATTGTCGTCTCCCTGAGAAGTCATACCCTATCCCCTCTCCCGTCTTTTGAATTGTCGTATTCATACTACGTTGACGTTTAGAGGGAATGCATTGTCGTTTTCTTGGCCATTCTTTTAATGTCGTTTGAATGACCTATTGTCGTTTATCGGTCGTCATGCTGATTCTAAGACCATCGTCGTTTTCCGAATATTGCGGTTTCTCACTCAGTCTCTGTGATATGGATTTTTCATGAGGGTTCATCTGAAGTTGTGGTTTTGCGTATAGGTTGTCGTTTACATGTTTCGTGGTATCACGCGTTTGTTCCTTACACATCGCCACTTTCACGATATTGTCGTTTTTGAATTGGTTTGGATTTCCGTGTCATTGTCGCTGACTCGTTTTTAAAGATGCTGATGTTTAGAATATTGTCGTTCACAGTCCTTGTCGTCTCTCTAGCATGTTGCCGCTTTTATATGATTGTCGGTTTCCGGGATTCTCTGCTACCTACAATGTTGCCCTATTCAAACCAACTGTTGTTTAAAATTATTATCAGATCTTAGGTGTTTAAAGTTGTCTTTTTATACAGAATATTGTCTTTATTTGTTCTCTATTATGGCTTTAAATGGTTGACCTTTTAATAGGATATTGTCATGATAAGAAACTATTTTTTTCAGGATATTGTCGTTTTTAATTGATAATGTATTAATGCTTGTCGTTTTCAAAGATGTTTCCGTTTCGTATCCGTATAATTTCCTAAGATGTGTTTATCTATGATCTTGTTCTTTAATTAGTTGTTGCTTTTGTATGGGTTGTTTATGAAATAATTATCTTTTCTTTTAGCTCGTCGTATTATATGGTTTCACTTTTCCCACAGCATTAAGGATTTAGGGAGATGTTGTCGTTTAAATTAAAACTGTCGTTTCTTTCATTGTTATTTTTCTTGGTTGGTCGTTTTCCGCAGTGATGTCGTTTACTGTTTTAGGCGTTGCTGTTTTTGTATCATCGTCGTTTTTGTAAGATGTTTCGAACGTATTGGTCTTTTTTCTATGCAGTTGTTTTAGTTATTACAATCTGTTTACTTGAGTGCTCTAGTTATTTTTGCCGTTTTCTTGATGCTATCTTTTTTCTAGTCTCTGCGGTGTTGTTTCTTTATTATTTTAGAACTTTGAAGAGAGAATTTTGGAGGGAAAGATTAGTGTCAGAACTGAGAAGTTCAAACTCCATTACAAATTTCCAAGGAGGACACATGGTAATTAAATTTACATGTGTTACAATACTGTTCGTTGGATGTCAATCCTTGATGCTAGCCAGGAACAATCTCAACTCCCTAGCCTTCTTTTGGTGTTCCGGCGACATCTCAGTTTCCGAGTCGCTCAATTCTATTGCTTCCACAAGTTTAGGAATTCTCTTCACTTGTTGCTTATTATTAGACAGTGTCCATCGTAGTCTTGGTGGTGAAGGGCTCAAGAGATCAATTATTTCGTCCTCATACTTAGCACCATTTGGACCTTCTTCATTGTGACTTTTCGACCCTTCATCAAGAACTAGGATTGTTTCTGAGACATTTGCATCGTTTTCGGATATTGCAGTGCTTGAAGCAAGAGGAGGACGAGCAAAGGTAGTATTATTATTACTACTTCCAGATTCAATGTCAAGCATAAGATTTTGGAGCCTCTGATCAATTTCTGCCATAGAAGGTTCATCTCCTGATTTCTGTGCTCTTGCTTTGCGGCGGTTCTGTTTCTTCTTTTGAGCTTTTCCCTCTTCATACTCCACAATCTTCTCGGGACAGGCCCTGGAGAAGAACAAAAAAGAGATTCATGTCGGTTCCTTTTTATGATGTGCAATGTATGTAAGAATATCCAATATTTGTTCATAAGTTATGTGCTTGACAGAAGTACTAGAACATAAGACATCAAAATGAGAGGGTTAAACTTATGATAAAGTGAGTTAATGATGATGATACTCAATTACCTCTCTACGAGATTTGCTGGAACTATCGAAGTTTTAAGTCCATGCAGTCCCTCTTCCCATGAAACCTCGTAGCATTCTTTTCCCTGAACTTTTCTCTGCTTGATGATTCCAGAAATTGGGCACTTGGTTGGCATCTGTAGAGATCAAAGGTCTCTGGTCATGGAGAGCAATCATAGTATAAACCAAAACTAATGTGCAATGGTACCATTAAAAAAAAAAGGGATAAAGCTTTACAAATATGTTATTTTTCAAATGGTATATGGAATATAACAAGTTACTTTTTTTTCCCCTTTTTCTTTTTAATAAATGGATATGTCTATATGTTTATATTGGTTAGCAAGTTATAACCGGATTTTACCATTAATAAAAGTAACTTGTACTAGGTAAAATCACAGGATTGAGCACAACAGAGTTCAAAAGCACCTTGTGCAAAGGAAGGTCCACTCCAAGATCTGACGAAGTTGAGCGCAAATTGGCAAAACGGCGTAAATCTCTTTCAGCAATCTTTGGGAGGATATACTCGTCTGAAACATAAGATAAAAGGCAAAATGACTCAGTATACCAACATGATGCTAGCATTAAGTTTTGCACCTGCATGTATTCAAGGATGAAGATACAAGGCAGTAGACACAAGTGAAGGAGAAGACGGGAAACCTGTTTTCTCAGGAGGCCACTCGAAGAACTGAGTGCATATCTGCTGAAATTTGACGTGTTGAAATGGGTGCTGAACAAGAACCCTTCGGAACAAAGTTGAAAAGCAAGTTCACTAACTATATTTGATAGACTAGGACTACTATCTAGAATCCTAGATCCCATATTGAAGCAGTCTGGTAGACCGTACACTAAGTTATAAGACTCTGATTACTGGTGAACTTTGGAGAAGTTAAAAAGTCTAATATGCTGGGCGCCCATCTGCGATCCCCTCCCTTGTGAGCAAGTCCTGAGTCGGGAGTCGAGACCCAAAAACCTGCTCTATGTATACTCGCAATGCCAAATATTTAGAGATTCTTCCATGCATATAGATATTGACGGTCTAACTAGTTGACGATCTAACATAAGAAGAAACATAAAATGGCACATACATACTGCTAAATTCTTCCTAACTACCATCGGCCGCCCCAACAACAGAATTATAAAACTAGCACTTACCTATGCACAGCGGCAGAATCTGCTGAATGACACTTTGGCTTTAAATATGCGTTGATCACTTCCAAAACTGATTGATCCTTTGGTAAGCAATGCTCATCTCCTGCACAACCAATTTAGAAGTCTTGCAATTAATAAAAACATACAACTAAGCTAATTACTTCGTATACAAACGAGTGTAAGTAATGACATGATATACATATATACACTTGTAAGCCTTAGCAGGGAACAATTTGCTGAGAAAATCTGCTTAAATTGTCAACTTCGTAGGACATACAGCCTGAAAGGATATAAGAATTGCTACATTTGCATATGATCATATGCATGCGCATAAAGGTCTAGAGCATACCATTCATAAATGCCTTGTGATTGATTAAGTTCTTCCTTCCTTTTGTCCTCGTAGCAAAGGAGAGGCCTTCTGATGCTATTTTTTGAAGGACAACATTGTCTCCCGTAGATTTCACAATTTGGCAGGCTGATTCCTAAAGCCACGAGAGAGAGAGAGAGAGAAGGAGAAGAAGAAGAAGCATCCATTCGTTAATATCATCAACTGGAGAGAAGGTGCATATTTGATGTTGAGAGTAAATGAGAAATTAACAGATTTTAGAACTTACACGACCCAGACCATGAACTCCAGGAGAGTAGTCGCTCCCAAGAAGTAGGGCAAGAGTAATCTATGGATCACGAGTAGTAAAGTCAAAGACTACTCCGAAATTATAAAAACTCAATCGCATGGGGAAAAAAGGATTGAAGACATCAGAAGGTAAAGTAATAGATCTTGAAGTACAACATCATGCAACACAGAGAATTCAAGTGAAAAGTGACGCACATCTGATCAAACCAGGAAATAGCTTAAAGATTCAAGTTTTAAGTAGAATATATAACTTCCATGATCTATCACGTCTAACTTTGGTAATTAGTTCAAAAAAGGGAATAGTTAATCAGATTTTGCAATAAGTTAAAGCCAAAAAAAATGAAAAAAAAAAAATTGGAGCAACAAAAGGGTATATAAGAAAAGATCTTTAGAAAATAAAACAATAAATTTCAGTAAAATTCACAAGGCCAACTAGAAAGAAGATTACCATCGAGTTCCTTCCAAACGCCAGTTGTCTTTCTATGTCAGACATTTCATAGCAAACAACGAAACCCCCGTCTCCTGATCCATTTTGAACACGATAGGCATAATTAGTGATAAATAGAACATAGAAAAGAAGTGCTTCCACAAATTGAGGTAACAAATTTCCACTCTGGATGGAAAATGCTCAACTACTGACCGAGACTGATATCTCTGTAGACTGTCCTTGCACCAAAGAGGAAGATATCTGAATCTGAAGTGAAACATCCATCCTGTTCGCCACCATAGGCATGTTTATGAAAACAATTACGAGATGTTACAGATGATAAATTAAGAGGGTAATATGATGGTGTGCTTTGTGATTCTCTGGCATAATGCATATGCGAGATAGTCCCAGCAAAATAAAGTTAGACTTACACATAATGATTCAGAGTTTAGCAATGCGCACTGTGCTTCTGCTTCTTCAATCCTAAATGTGACGATAGAAAGGTATATTTGGTAAGTTTTTGTTAGTTGAGACATTCTCTATAAATACGGAAAGGACGAGAAGACAAAGTTCTACACTTCTACTTTGGGCTTATGCTAGCTTATTTTCAAGGAAAAAAATACGAAAAAAATGCTTCCACCAAACTTCTTAGGCAAATCTCAGCTATTAAGACATAAGATTTAAGGTCAAGAGAAAACATTTTAGTTGTGTTATTCTCCCTTTCTTTCTTTTTGCATCGTAACTTATGATTGAAAAATGGAAAAGAAATAATTGCAAGTCACTTTTTTTCCCTTTTAATCATAAGCATAACATGATGCTGGGAGGGAAGCTTATACTCACCCATCTAAACAAGGAATGCCAAGTGCCATGCCCAAGATTTTTGCCTCCTTTATCATGCATGAGAACTCAGATCCCACATTCCTTCGAAGTGAAGCCACCTTTTCTGAGTGTGCTTCATCGTGATTGACCTGCCTTCATAAACTGACTTCAACGCACAAAAGAAAAAGAGAAACGCCTATGGATATGTATGTTTGCGTGGATAGAACTGGTACAAAAGTCGTTGAATACTTAGATTGTGAAACACAAGAACACTCACTTCATTTTTTGAATTTAAGCGGCGCCTGTAAGTTGCTATCTTAATTGCAGGAATTGCCCCATCTATCAAATAGCAAAGACCGTTCATTCATAAATACATTGATAAAGACCATTAAAAGGAAAATCAATATCATAGATAAACAAAGATTTTTTTGCACGTTCGAGCTAAATTGATATGAATATATTAACTAAAACAAATAACTCTTGAAACGAGTCCCTGCGTCCAAAAACATATTTAACTTCAAACTATAAATTTGACATGATTCCCCATATCGACTTACAAAAATTATGCATTAAATTAGATGGAAACAAAGGGCCTGTTTTTACACAGTTTTTGCTTTTTCTTTTGTTCGGTTGACAAAGAAAAGTAAAAGCTATGGCTTTCAGCAAGTGCTTGGAACCAAATTTTTAAATTGGGTCAAGATGATCTCTGAATTTATAATAAGCAATACAAATGCTAGTACAAAGTTTCAAAATCTATTCCGAGAAGCTTTTTTCAGAAGCTACATGTTATTGCTTTGATTGGAACCTCTTCTCGATGCTCTTTTGAATAATCATTCAAAAGCTTCTAGAACAGCTTTCAAACCTAGGAAACCAAAAGCAGCTCTCAGAATGCTATGCTAAATAGGCCCTAAAATATTGTCATATCTCACTCAATTCCACAACAAAGTCACAATTTTCTTCAGTGTTTGTAAAAACCCAGAGATGTAATAAATAACCCATTTTTTTCACAACCTTTAAACAACAACTTAGTCTAAGGGTACAAAAATCAAACACCTAATATGCATAAGATCCAATCCCAAGTTTCAAACTTTAACAAGACCCTTCACAACAAATCATCAAAAGAAGAGAACTGACATACCAGTAACGAAAATAACGCTGCAATTCAAAGCGATTAGAGCTCGAAGGCGGTGAAAGAGGCCTTTGAGATAAACCTTCTCTTTCAAACAAGAGTGTGACTTGCTCACATTCTGGAGTTGAACCATCCAGCAAGACAGATCTATGCATACTCTTTTGTTCCTACAAACCCAAAATCCCAACACCCAAATAAAATTACCGAAAATCGAAATAGAAAAAAAAGAGTATTTGGTTCTTACTGGAGATGGTGAAGGGGGAGAGTTTTCTTGCAGGATTCGAGAACATCCCACAGATTCTTCACACCCATTTCTCTGAATTTCCTATGTACGGAGTAACAGAAGACACGTTTACGTTATATGCTTTACAAGTTCGAACTTTTGAGAGGGAAAATTCTTGAACGTTTATGGTCGCTTATGAATTTCAGTCGAGCCCGGCAAAATGCCAGGGAGAAGGTCGATCTCACTAATACGACGTCGTTTTTTGGTTGCTCCGGAGTTGAGTGGGCTTTTGACTCAGTGGACAATTGGAGAACAGGAGCCCAACCCAAATCTTTAAAGCAAGCCCAGCCTAGTGAATTATTAGGGAGTAATAAGACAATTGGCCCAATTACATTTATTGAATTAAAATATGTCTCTAATTTATAAAAATTTTATAAATGTCTAATAATGATATCATTAAAATTATTTATATGTAATTATATAGTACAATATGTAATATCATTAAGATAATTACTATATCATTTAAGACATTTTTAAGATATTTTAAATATTGTGTTAGATTTTAATTTTATAACAATAATTTAGACACGTATTGTAATTTTTTCTATTATATTAGCCCTCTCCCTCTGTCTGTTGAATATTTGCAATATTACTTCCTTTTACCATATGACATACTACTATCATATCAAAACAGATTCTACAACATGTTTTGACACGGCAGGTAGGGAATTGAATTGGGGTTAAAATAAGGGAAATGCTACTATAAGACTTCTAAAAGGTCTGTTCCGTTTTCTCAGCCATTTGATGACGAACAGTGGTCCAAATTCACAAACAAAAATAAATACACACATATTTGATCACAACCTTTTTTAAATTTAATACTTGCAAAAATGAAAAAAAAAACAAAAAACAAAAAAATAGATAAGAAAAGAATTGACAGATCCATCAATAGGTGTTGGGAGTGGCCTTCAAGAAGCAGAGCCATCCATACTGTCACCACGACTCATGGAATTACGACAGAATCGCACATCACGGGTGAAGGTTATGTTTCGTGCCTATTGTAACAATGGAAATGGAGCAGAGGAAGGAAGTCACGATTTGCGCACTTACGACCCAGGGAACGAGATCTGAATCTACCTTGACCCCACAAGGACCCAAGCGACGATTCGCGACAGTGGTGAAGTCGCGACGACGGTGGTTGAGACAGAATCATGAGATCCATCGCGATGAGGACATGCCCGACAATGCTTCGCCATGGTCGTTTGCGACCTGTTGTCGTTGGCAATGCGGTTGCCATGGAAGGTGAAATACCTCCCCCAGTGATTTGCCAGCAACCCATGGCGTGACCTCCGTCGAGATCTGACATAGCCAATGGCGATCTCCACCCACCTAGAGGTCCTTGAGAACCATGGTTTATTTATTTTTTTTCTCAAAATTTTTAAAAATATTTTCGTACATTTTTCAAAACAAAAAATTTAAAAAACACTCCTAGTATAATTCTAAAAAAATTCTTATTTTTTAAAACAAAAATTTTTTTACATATTTTAAAAATAATATCAAATGATCCCGTTTTGTTCTTCATTTTCATTTTTTTAATTTGGTGTCTTTAAACCCATTAAACTAAGAATGAGTTTATCATTTTTTACAGTTATACCTAAATCTAATAGACCAAAAAAGGTCTTATTAACCATTATTTTTAAAATATCGTATCGTAACATTACCCTTAAAATAAATATGATAAACCACATGTTACCAAAATATGGCCACAGTAAGAGTCAAAACATTACTATTGCACCTGGGCTATGTACATTAGTTTGAACGTTATGACTTAGATTCTTTAATTGTCAATAAATGTAAGCATGAGCCATATTTTTTTGCGCGACAGGTGAGCACATCATTAAAAAAAATTCGACTTTTTTTTCCAAATTGTCAAAAAACAAACCATTTATGAGAGTCAAATCTTGATCTCTCTCAATTTTTTTTTTTTTTAATTTGGGATGGTTGTCAACTGTTTATAAGAAAAAGTGAAAGATTTAAGATTTGGATCACATTTAAAAAAAATAATAAAAACCGTTAAATAAAATTATTTTTATTGTATGATGTAAAAATTTTATATTATAAATTTTTTTATTATTATTATTATAAAATATAAAAATTTTATATTATTTATAATTACAAAATAATTAAAAACTACTTCTGTCAAGCATGAATAGGTGCGCTTTTTCTGGCGTTAAATAACTCTCTCTTTAACATGAAACTGACTTCTCGTATTGTCGGAGCCAACCAACCATCTGTTAACAACCCATTCGGCGCAAACCAAAACACACAGCACAGGTGTTCCGTCAAAAGTGAATGGTTGGTCAAGAAGCTAGAAGAGGAGTTACGCTGACAAAAAGGCAACACAGGGTTTTTTTTGGTCATTTCAAGGGCCCCTTGGAATCTGGTTCTGTCTTCTCCGCCTTCGTATGTCACTTGTTTTGAGGAAAACAGAGGATGAAAAATTAAAATTAAAAATAAAATAAAAACTCAATTTCATTTCTCTCTATTTTTCAAGGTATTTTTTCTGTCCTCTTTTTCTGTTACCTTTTCAATTTGGTCTTTAATTCAAAAATGTATATATAATTATGTATTTGTGTGTAGTTTTTATTGTGTTTGCATGGTTTTTTTGAGTGAGAATTGGATCAGATTGTATAGATCTGGTCCGAAACGAATAAACCTAGAAAATTGTGGTAAAAATTGAAGCTTTAATCTGCAAAGCTATGAATTTTTGGTATAGGATTTCTCTTTGTGGGTAAAGATTGAAGCTTTTCGTGTCGTGATCTTGAATTCCTCAACCTAGATTTGGATTTTGGTTCCTTGGGGATCTCGCAGGACGGCTGCTCTAGAGGTGATCTCTTCTTTCTGTTCATGGAAAATTGATTTCTTTTGGCATTTAAAAGATTTTGAAATGAAATTTGAATTACAATTTTCTTTAGAATTGAATTCGGATAGCAATTTCAAGATTGCCTGGTTGATATATTAGCAAGAAATTTAGCCATTTACTGTTGTATTTTTCTTCATCATCTTACCTTTTTTTTGGTCAGATTTTTCCCTAGAACTATAGTTATATGTTCAATTTTGCCAAACAGAAGATACTTTTGGCATTTTTGTATTCAAATGTGCTTTTATTTAAGGTGTTTTGGATGGCTATATCTAGTCAACTAGTTAAATATGAGAAGTGATGTCGCCCCAAGGCTTGAAAGAGCAAGCGAAAATAGGGAAAAGCAAAATCCGATATCAAAATGATAGATAACGTATGTTTTCTCGTTTTATAAATATCTTTATGCTTTAAGCTTTATTTGTTGATTCTGTTTACTTTCTTTGGTAGCTGTTATAATGTGCTCGTTAGATTAGGAGGGGTTTGGAAAGCTGTGGACATGGAGGACAATTACTCTGCATCTCGAAGATGGGAAGATTTGGACACTGATGCATTGGTGAAGATTTTCCAAACTTTTGATATCTTCGGGTTAACTTCGGGGATTGCTCATGTGTGTAGCGCATGGCGCTTGGCTTGCTGTGATCCTTTGCTATGGAGAACGCTTGACTTGTCGATGTTGAGGTCTAATTTTATAAAAATCCCGCTGGAGCCCTACGTTTATGTCGATGGACGATCTGATAAGACCCTGACTCGTGTGTTGAAGATTTCCTTGAGTCTTAGCCGTGGAAGTATTTTGACGTTGATCTTCCATTTCAACTTATATGTGAGCGATGATCAGTTGACCTATACTGCTGAAAGGTAATTTTAACTGTCTTTCTATATGGGCGCAAAATCTTGCATCTGTCTCTAATGGTTTTCTGATCTGTTTATTTGATGGATTTTCTGTCCAAAATAATTTCCTATAATTATTGATATGTCAAAGGATGTAATTGGTGGTTTACTTTGTTAAAGCATGCTTGTTTAGTTCATACAATTCAAGTCTAACAGTTGATGTGTTCTAAAGCAGATTGAGACTTTACTTGTTATGCGAGGCCACTTTATTTCTTCGTTTATTTTTGCTGACTAGTGTGGTGCCTTAATTTTTCTTGAAGGTATAGGAGAAAAACTATTTTTACTAAGGTAAAATCACAAACCCTCCCTTGGGTTAAAGCATTAATAGATGTTCAACCCCGTATTCTCTAGAATTGCAACAATGTCCCTTATGTTGTCAATCCTTCTGAAATATATTACTTCTAGCACCTTTTAATCGACCTAATGTCATGAAGTTAGACAAGATGCCAAGTTTATCTTGACAAATCCTTTTGTATACGACTATTCCTAACCTTATTTGAAGGCAATAATCATGTCTAATTTTGGCGGCTGATGGACTTTGAACTTTTCAAGTAATGGACAATTTGAGAGGTTACTTTTTTTAATTCCCAAGCATGCAAGGTTGAATATTGGATTTCACTGGAACCCACCGGATGATTATTTTTTGGTTTTGCCAATTATTTATCCTTTAGTACGTTACAGCTTACAACATGTATAGGTGGCACCTTGGATTAGAAAATACAACCAGGGAACTTCAACCGATTTATAATTAGGAAAATATAAAACAAGGGAACGGTTCTGTTTATTGACGCCAGAAATCTTCCAGAAATAAGCATTATAGTCTGATATAGGATGCACATCTTGTTTTTGTTTTTGATTGGTTTTTTATTTTTTTATTTTTGTTTTTTGGGTAACAACAGTCGTGACTTTCTGCAGTTACTAACGCACGTATAGATTGTCTATGTAAGATACATTTTGCAGTCAGGGTGATTTGAGCTAATAATAAACCTTGTCTCTATTGCAGATGTCCACGGCTCAAACGACTAGTGCTTCCAGCTTGGAACAGAATAAAGAAGACTGGAATATGCAAGGCCATTCAAATATGGAAAGATCTTGAATCCTTGACGATGCCTAGCATAGCTAATCCTCCATACTTCATGGAGGAGATCTCCAAGAACTGCAAAAATTTCAGTGAACTAAAGATCATGGGTCCCTGCGACATGTTATGTGCTTCTACACTAGTTTTATATCTTCCAGAATTGAAGGTGTTGAGTCTCCGATGCTCGCTGCTCCATAAGGATGCTCTCATCAAAATCTTGGAGGGCTTAAAACACTTGGAGGTTCTCAATATATCCCATTGCGTTCTGATTGAAGTGCCTCCTCACCCCGCACCCAAAAGAGTTGTTAAAGAACTCGATCCTTTTATCCTTGAGAGGGCATCCCGGTTACGCTTATTCTTAAGGTGCATGGAAGACTCCTGCGTCATGTGCGAACGAACAAAAAACGACGAAGGGCTAATGAGGTGGTACAAGTACGAAGAAGATCTGTGGAAAGCTGATGAGGTTGGCTCACTTGCTCTTTGATTCGAGCATTCCGAGGTTGTACTTTAGGTAGAAGTTGTAGCTTATTTTACCTCTGTTGTTGTTGTTGTTGTTGTGTAAACGTAGTTTCTTTACTGCCATGAACGTAATAAAACATTTTGGAATGGATATGAATGATAGCTCTCTTCATGTAACTGATGTAAAATCTCCCGTAAAAGGATATGATGTTTGAGAGAGTGGTTTGAACTTTGAAGTTTCAACTGTAAACAGTGTAAAGCTCTTATATGCTACAGTATAAAGCTCTTACATGTTATAGTACAACATGTAGTTTAAACTAACTCTTCTCCCAAAAAAACCCTAATGATTTCTCTTTCTTTGGATAAGTGGGTGTGTTTAGGATGTGGAGTTCCTAAGATTTTGATCCATGGGATTGAAATCTATATTGCTGCTGTGCATAAAGTCTCTTCTTTTATCATGTCCATTGTGATTGATTGTTTTATGCCTCAATATAATTTTTGCTGCCTATAAAATAATGGAATTGTGTACTGTTCAAAGTAGTGGTAGTTAAACTTGACTACTTTCAAAAAATTCGAAACAGACAAACTGTCAGATCACACTAGATCATATTAATTAAGGAAAGTATAACAACTCAATGAAATTCTCCTTCTAGACCTTCTAAAAATAGAACCTTGACCTTTGCTTGGGAAGCTTGTTAAGAAACAAGCTAAAGTTTGTATAATGTAAAGTTTGCTACAATGTAAAATTTTTATATACTATAATTTTTAAATTTTAACTTTAAGTTTTAATTGATTTTCAAAACATACTCAATGTTGTTGGAATTACAAACTTGAATCATCTTGTGTGCATCTGTTTCTTTGTTCTTTCAGGACATGGTGATTACGGAAAGTTTAAGAACAAAATTAGGAAGGGAAAAAGAGTGGAGAGAAACCTCCCTCCCTCCTTTTCTCTTTCTCTCTCATTTTCGGTGTTTTATTTGTTTTGGTTTGATGTTTTAAAATGTACGAGCACTTTTTTTTTTCTTTAAACAATTATTTATTTATTTTCTCGTTTGATTGGTTGTCTTTGGTCGCAATCCAATTTAACGGATAGAAAAACGTTTTTGTCGCACGTGGAGGTAAGGTGGGGACCGAATTAAATGGAGTTTTTGGCAGTCCATCCAATCAAACGTACGTCATTTAAAAGGGTGTTTGAAAGGATGATGGGAACTATTTTTATTATAGCATATGAAAATTTTGTATTATAGTAATTTTTTTATTATTACTGTAGCATGTGAAAACTTTACACTGTTTATAATTGAATTTGTAGTGAGAACTGTAGAGTGGAAACCATTGCCAAACACATGGTAAATAATAATAATAACAACAACAACGACAACTATTATGCCTTTGAACTATAAGGTGTCGCTTGTTTTGTCTTTTAAACTTTAAAAATTATAATTTTATTTTTTTATGCTCAAAACTCTTTATTTTACTAGACTATTTTGTCTCTAAACTTTTAAAGCTCCTCTTATTTTATCTCTTAAATCTATGATTTTTTGTTCAGATAGACAAAATTAAGCCTATATGATTTGCATATAGGTCATATGTAAGAACAAAACTAAGATTTTATTATTTTTAAGTTTTATTTTAGGTTTACGCTTTCACTTGATGCCTTTGTTTTTTATCTTAACTCTCATTTAGAAAGAGTTTACCTATACATATCTTCTCATTTTTAATATGTAACTCATTTAATAAGTCAAAATTGTTCGTTGATATCCGAAATTGAATACTAAAGAAGATGAGTTAAATATTAAAAATGAGGAGATATTGACAAATAATATCGAGAATAAATATGCATACAAGCCTTTTTTAAATAAGAACAAATAAAAAACATTAAATGAGAAAATAAACATGAAACAAAATTTAAGAGTGATAAAAATCTCATTTTTGCTCTTACAAGTGATCATATGCAAAATCACATAGGCTTAATTTCGTCTATATAAACAAAAAATAAAAAATTTACTAAACAAAGTAAGAGGAGCTTTAAAAGTAAGCATGAAATGAGGACAAATAAAAAACATTAAATGAGAAAGTAAACATAAAACAAAATTTAAAAGTGATAAAAATCTTATTTTTGCTCTTATAGGTAATCATGTGCAAAATTATGTAGGCTTAATTTCGTCTATATAAACAAAAAATCAAAAATTTACTAGACAAAGTAATAGGAGCTTTAAAAGTTTAGAGGCACAATGATTATTTTAAAAAATTTAAAGGTAAAATGAGAGGTTTTAAAAGTTTAAAGGATACAATTGTGATTTTTAAAGTTCAAGGACAAAATAAAAGACGCCTTAAAGTTCAAAAATCATTAGTATTAATAACCGTAATAATAATAAAAATAAAAATAAAAAAAAATAATAATAATAATAAACCTTTCTAAAGAAAAAGAAAGGGAAAATGGACAATAAAACGAAACAATCACAACCTTTGTTCAGGCCTCTAAAATATCTAGTATTTTGCTTAAAATATATATATATATAAACTCCCTTGTTGAGCAAAACTATCAGCTATTTGATGGTGACTTATTTGATTACCATCTCGTTGGAGGGCATACTACCTAACCCAAGCCATTCGTTGTTGTTATTTTCCTCTTCAAATAAAATAGAAATAAGCATTTTCCATTAATAATAATAATAATAAAAAAAAAACAAATAGCTTGATTAGTACCTAATTTTTTAAAAAATTATAATTTGGTCTTTAAATTTTTTATTTAACTAGATCATTTAAAAATATACAATGTAGTCCCCAACCATTATGCTTGGGTGGAAAAAGTTTTCCGGCTGTTTAAATAAAATTACAAAACTACCCTTCATGTTATATTAAAAAAATTAATAAAAATTAAAACAAAATTTATTAAAAAATATAAAAAATAAACAGATAACCAGAAAAACCACAACTTCCTCAATCTTCTTCCTCAGCATGTTATATAAAGAACAAAACCCAGTTATTAAAAAATAAAAAAAATTAAAACAAATAACCAAAAGAAAAATCTTCTTCATCAAATATGGAGAACGAAACCCATGTCTCAGATTAACTTCTTCTTCCTCAGAACAAAACCTAGATCGAAGAAAAATGTTTTGTAATAAAAGACACTTCTTCATCGTCATATTTCTTATCCTGCTGACCTAGATCAGACTTTTTCTTTCCCCTTTCTTCGTCTCTCCCACCACCCTTCTCTCTCTCTCTACCCTTCCCATCTCTCTTCGTCTCCACTTTCTCTCTCCCTGCCCTTCCCTTGTCTCCCTTCTCCCGCTAAAACCACAAACCAAAAACTCTGACGCCGAAGCAGACGCCTGAACGTCGACTCCATCGTGATGGACTTCGTCAATCTCCTTTGCGGGAGCCGATCTCCTACCTCAATATGGAAATTCCTCTTCTTCTGAAAATTCCTCTCTCTCTCTCTCTCTCTCTCTCTCCCTCCCTCCCTCCCTCCCTCCCTCCCTCTGTCGCTCGCATCTCGTTCAAAAAAGAATCGATTCAACCCTCTTCCAGATTTTTGTCGCCGTTTGCAGACCAGCCATGCCGGCCGAAGGTCAGTGATCTCTGCTTCACACCCTTATTTCACTGCTTTCTTTTTTGCATTTGCAAAAACAGACGTGATTTTTAACGTCCATTTTTTTTTTTGATAGGACAGGGCTCAAAGAGCATAGACCAACAAACTAACGCACCAAAGGCAGGAAGCTCGACAGAGCCAAAAAAAATAAACAAAACAGATCAAGCAAAAGACGCCGTATTTCTTCCATAATGAGCCGTTGTATATATGATTTTTGAAGTAATATATGATTTGGTTTTTCCTTGATTGGGTCTGTGAATTTTAATAGAAACTGAAGTTGTTAAATCCGACATTCAGGGAAGACAATTTTTTTGAGTTTCTTGTTACAGTGATGAGGTAAAATGATTTTTATTTTTTATTTTATGTAATTGGGCTTAAGTTTTCCCATAAAATTGATGGATAGAGTCATAGAGAGGAAGGTAAGGGGAAAAAAACAATCTATGTCGGTAGAGGGAGAAAGAGAAGGGGGGAGAGAGAGTCACATCCGTGTGTTGGTATTTCATTTATTGTTCTTTACTTTTTTTATTGTTTTTTTTTTAATGTTTTGGTTTTAATTTCCTTAAAACGTGGTAGGTATTTTGCTAAATATTCTTACTAAATTGGTCAAAAATATATTTGAGCATGTAAATTTTTTAAACATTTAAGCCTAATTAAATACCTGATTAAATAAAAAAAAGTTAGAAATCAAATTGTATTATTTTAAAAAAATTAAGGATCAATCGAGCTATTTATTTAATAATAACAATAATAATAAGAGTGAGAATTGTACAAGTGACTAGAGGTGCAAAACGAGCACTCGTGTTTAGCAGTGCCGTTATGGTGTTTGACACAGATTGCGTATTTTGAACCTGCCTGTTGTCGAATTGCCTCTCAGACTGTATTATATATATTTGGATGTTTGTGTTGTTATCCTCTGTGTGTATATATAATACAGTCTAAGAGGAACTTGTTGGAGTATGAGAACAAATCTCCGTTGGCTTGACATAGAATGGACAAGCATGGTTCCTTTTTCTAGCATGGTTCCTTTTTCTCCTTTGCTGACTTCGGAAAAGAAGAATTTTAGAGTGTGTTTGGAAGTATCGGTTTGAATCAACAAGTTTTGGTTCAAATTAGTTTGTTATAGTGTTTTTTTTATAAAATTAAATTTTTTATTATGTTTTTAATTCAAATTTTTGGTTTAAATTGTGTTTTTCAAACAGTCATTGCACCTTTTAATTACAAAAAATTGCCATTTTTGTTTGGTTTTTGGAGTGAATAGTGATAAATTTACGACTTCGGAAATAACAAATAAATAAACTCTTTTTTTTTTGTTTATTTTACAATTATAATAGAATCGCAGCGATAAAATTAAGAAGTGGCTATCTTGATTACATGCGTAGACGTGTATATATGTATTTATTTATGTGAGAGTAGGCTTTGTCTTCATTATGGTGGCTGTCTTTGGTGGACTCCTTTGTCTTTTGTGCCCTCCTCGCAATAACAAGACCCAAAAAAAGAAGGAAGAATTAGGTGGATGCCCATTTTTGCCGGCCGAAAATTTTCATTTAATTTGTTTTTTATTTGCTTTATTGTTTTTTTATTGAGTTTCATTGCAATAATTGATTGACGTTGGTAAATTGCTGATTGATATCCGTCTACAAACTACCAAATAAATCAATAATGAAACCACAAAGGGAGTATTTAGCTAAAGGTAAAGTAACCTACAAACTCACCTAGAATAAAATTTTTATATGTTATAATAAAAAAATTACTATAATATAAAATTTTTTACATATTACAATAAAAATAATGTCTATCACTATCCAAATACTTGAGGGAGTTTGAAAGAATGATAAAAATTAATGATAAAATTATTTTTATTATAATATATAAATGTTCTATATTGTAATAATTTTTTTATTGTTATTATAACATGTAAAAATTTTATATTGTTAATAAGTAAATTTACGGTGATAATTGTATAATAGAAACTATTTTGAAATTTACGGTAAAAGTTAAAAAGGGCAGTGTTGCCTTTTTCAGCGGGTAATAATTATTTCTCGACCAAAATAGTAGTCATTTCTTTTGAATCTCCAAAAAGAAAACTATTTTTTTCCTCCGCGGAAAAATTCAAGGGGTAGTTTAACCCTTCCCAGTTGGTGAATAGCTATTTCTCGACCACTATAATAATAATACTGTATAATCAAATCAGCTTGTGCTATAAAAGGTCTAATTAAGACCAAAAGTGGGACCTTTGGGACTTGTCAGTAGATAAAAAAAAGGAAGAGGGAGTATCTCATCGCCTACTCGTCCCTTTCTCTCTCTCTCCACTCTCCCTCTCGAATCGGCGAAACCAAAAATGGCTCTGCAACTGTGGGAGACACTCAAAGAGGCAATCCCGACCTACACAGGCCTCTCTCCGGCGACCTTCTTCACCGTTCTCGCCCTCGTTTTCGCCATCTACTACGTCATTTCGGGGCTGTTTGGATCCCCCGAAACTCACCACGAGAGGCCCAGATCGGTCGAGGAGGTTCCTCCTCTGCCTCCTCCGGTTCAGCTCGGCGAGATCACCGAGGATGAGTTGAGCCAGTACGACGGCTCCGATCCGAAGAAACCCTTGCTCATGGCCATTAAAGGTCAGATCTATGACGTCTCTCAGGGCAGGTATTTCCATCAAGTTTTCCCCTTTTCTGCTTTTTTTTTTTAAGGGTTTTTTCGCTTGCTGTGTAAATTTTTGACTTCTTTTAGGTTTTACTCTTTTTTTTAATTAATATTTAGTCAACTCTGTTGATTTAGTTTCTGGATATGTTGTTAGATTTTTTTTAATAATTGTGGTTCAATTTCTTCTGTTAGAATATGAAGCAAGTGGTTGATTCAGTCTGATGGTTTAAAAGAAATTTTTAATTTTTATCATAAACTTTCAGTCAAACTACAGCAGCTAAGTAATTTTTCTCTGACATTTGCATGATTTAGATATCATCTAGAATTTACCAAAAACCTATTGTCTTTGATTTGCTGAAGCTTTTTTCCACATATTTTTACTTGTTGTACCTTCTCATCAAGAGATAAATTTGTTTTTCAAAAGAAATATATGAATGTATTTTGGGGGAATAGGAAGTGTCCTTTGTGATTGTCTGAACAAGTTTTAAAGCAAAATATTGTGCTTTTGAGATGGCATCAAGTATTGGCCCAGAAAGAGGAAAACAAATATGAAAAGGACAAAATGAAGAATGTTTCATGCTTGGATGTTTTCTAATTTGGCGACAAATACTATGATGAGCTATTGCTTCTTACACTCCGTTCGTTACGAGGGATGGTGAGTAGGAAGCATGAAGAGAGTTAGAAGGATGGAGAATGTGAAGGATGGAGAGGATTATAGCAATCTTTTATGTTGTTTGCTAAGAAAGATGGATAGTTGAAAGGATGGATGATAGTAATTTGTGTAATTACTATATTGTATATTATACTAATGTTAATAATTTGTTTTGAAGGATAAAATAGTCTTTTTCGTTAAATTTGGGTGGATTGCTTGGATTCTCTGTTAATGAAAGGATTCAAATTGGTAGCCCCAGAGGGGGAATCTCTCTCCCCATGTCTCCTCTCCTCTCCTTCCTCTCATCCCTCCAACCAAACAACGGATTCTTCCTCTCCTTCCATCACTCTCCCTCCGCCCCTCTCCCTCCCTACATCTCTCCCTCCTACCAAACGTAGTATTAGGATTCCTTGGTATTGTTTGTTTCTTCCTTCTATGTTAAGTCTTTGACTTTTTGCTAAGTTTTTAACCTGTTTACATGAACCGGCAGGATGTTCTACGGACCCGGTGGGCCTTATGCATTGTTTGCAGGAAAAGATGCTAGTAGAGCTCTTGCCAAGATGTCTTTTGAAGAGAAAGATCTCACTGGCGACACCTCTGGTCTTGGTCCATTTGAACTTGAGGCCTTGCAGGATTGGGAATACAAGTTTATGAGTAAGTATGTCAAGGTTGGAACAATCAAGAAGACAGTTCCAGTAACCGATGGGTCGTCCTCTGGGGAAGCGGATTCCACTGAAACAAAAGACGAAGCTAAGCCTGCCGAGGCCAGCCCATCAGAAAAGCCTGTGGCTAAATCTGAAGAAAGCCTTTCTGAGGAAAAGCCTTCTGTTGCAACCGTTGTGAATGAATGATGTTTCAAGTGCGACTGTTTATGAGTCCGGAAAACGGTTCCTCATGCAGAAAGAAACCGAAGACATGGACGTCTAGTCAGGGAGTTGGTAAATCTTTGATTACACTGGACTTCATATCTATAGTGTAGGATACTTTTGCCATCGTCGGATTTTCCTTAGATGTCCACTTAAATAATAACTTCATGATGGTAAAATTTGGGTTTTTTCGGGGGCTGCAACTTCTGTACTCTGTTTATTTGGTGTCTTATGTAGTTAAGGAACACACTCTATAGCTAAATCGAGTTCGAGGCTGTGTAATTTTCTGTTTAGCTACCTAATAATGTTTTATCATTCCAAGAAGACCATTCTTCTGGTTATAGTTTATGTTTTGAACTTTTAGAAGTATTTTAATCATATGGCAATCTCGCTTGATCATGATGTAAAAACCCCCTTAAAGCTTAAAGGGGACTTCCCCTTTTACAAAGCTTATTCTTGTTTCATTGTAGTGGTTTTGACTTTTTTGGGGACCCAAACTCTTCTCTCTTAAAGCCTTTTCTTTGGTTCTGGGAAGGAAAGTTGGGGCTGTTTGAAAGGTGGAAAGGCTTCTCCTTCCTCTCCTCCAACCGTTTGAACCATGCATGACTGGCGGCAATGGATTAGATAAGCTTTTCAACCTACCATTTACCTGCGAACTAAATAATCACACGCCTGAAAGCCAGATTTTGAGGTCTTTTAAGGTGAGAAAGTGTGGGATTACTCTAGTTCTTTGTTTTTCTCACAATTATAATTCTTCCTAATATATAGTCAAAGTTTTATAGCCAACAGCGGTGTAAAACTCTCGTATACTACAAGGTTAAGTAAAAAATAGCTACAATTAAAAGTTTTTACATGTGACCTTATATAAATCAATTATTTTTTTTTTTCAGTTTAAATTGGTTTGTCAAACATTTTATTACAATGAAACAGATACAAGGTGTGACCTATCAAACATTTTGTTGATGGGTTAAGCTCAGGTTGGGGCCCCAGCAATTAGATGCTTGTATTACCGCAATCTAGTTTGACTACTTTTGTATTGCTAGGTTGGATGATTCGCCGTGCTTTGTTAGCCAAATAAACAATTTCGTGTTAAGACGGGGACTTCGTGTACCGGGTCCTTTCTTTTTCTTTATTTGGTAGTATAACAAGAGCCTGAATCAGCAATAAAGCCGTAATAAATCAGGGGAGCAAAGTTCTCTCTATTATTGCCACAATCATTCTCCTCTAATCCACCAAATAAAAAAAAGGACTGTGCTATTGTTGGTTTGCTTTGGTTTGGTCAACAAAGTTGTTCCGGATCTATCCTCCGAGAAAATTATATGTTACGCGACAACTAAACATGGTGTCATTTTTAGTAGGTAAATATTAAAAAATAATATTTATGAAAATTCCCCCTCTTCTCCTTTTCTCCTGTATAACAAAGAAAAGCTTTTTCATAATGCACCGCCCCAAGAAAAATGCGGCCCATCTTTGTACATTGTTATTGATCACAGAAGTAGTCGTTTTTCGTGTTTTCTGTCCTTTAATCTTTTCTTCTAGTTGTACTGTTCACTGTAGTTTATTATTTGTTGTCGTCTGCACCTTTTGATGTTCCCGTCCTCTTTTTGTGGTCTTCTTCTAGTTGTTAACGTTTTTACCATTTCGTTTTTCTAATTGTACATATTGTTTTTTTTTTTTTTTTATCGTGGTTTTATTGTTTTTTGTTTTTATAGGTTTTTGTCGTTTTTCTATTTATTGTTGTTATAGCGTTCCTCTTGGTATCATTTTCCTTTTTTGCTTACTTTTTACAGTTACTGCCCTAAAACTATGCTTCCATTTCGAATTTCAGTTTTTAAGTTTAATAATAGAATTTCAGTTGTAGCTGACGTTTTAAGTTTAAGAATTGTAACATATTAGAGCTCATTGTAGCAATTTTTGCTTTTTATTAGTAACTGTTGAGAATTTTATACTGTTTACAGTTATAATTGATGGGTTGAAACTATGTTCTACACACCTTATATATTTTAGTCATTATCCAAGTAAAGGTAGGGAATATCTTTTTCGTTTTCTTTTTCTTTTTCTTTTTCTTTTTCTTTTATTTTTATCATTATTTTGTGGTTGCTTTTGTGTTTTCTGTCGTTCATTTTCATTGTCCTTTCCCATTTCTTGTCGTTTTTCATATTTGTGTCGTCTTCGCAATGTTTTTTTTTATTTGATCCTCTTCTGCTTTCTAGGCGTTTGATCCTTAGTATGTTGTATTATTTTTGTGGTCGTTTTTCAAGCTACATTTTTTTTTTTGGCAATCAAGAGAGTTGTTTGATGTCGATCATCATTTCCCCATTTCCAGCCCCTTTTTTTTTTAATTTGGCTGTTAGCTGTCTTGTTGTCATTTAAAACTTTTGATGTTGTAATATTTGTTTGCTTCCACCTCATTATTATCGTAGTGCCATTCTTCATGCGTTGTGGTTTATTGAATTGAACATGTATTTTACTTGAACGTTCACGTCGTTTTAGAATTTTCATGTCGTTGTTCTGTTCATGGTTGTTTTCATGTTGTTGTCGTTTTTAACTCGTATTGTTGCTTTTCGTAGTTTTCCGTTTGATCGAAATGAAACTTTTTTTTTTTCAATTCTATTTCATTTTTAATGTTTTGTCTATCTTTATTTTTTGTTCAGAGTTGCTTTCCCATTTCCTGCGTTTTCCATATGTTGTCGTTTTTCACGTTCTTGCCGCTTTTTATTTTATTTTGTTGTCGTTTTCATTTTGTCGTTGTTTTCTTGTTTTGTCGTTTTTATATTTCGGTGTTTATCAGAATGGAAGTCGTAGTAAACGTTTGCTTCGTGTTTTAAATTAGCGTCGCCCTTTTGTTTTCTGTCATTTCATGTTTATTTCCCTTTACATATTTTCCGTCGTTTGAACCTTTTGATGTCGTTCTCCTATTTGTAGCCCTTTCCTTCTTGTTGTCCCTATTTCCATATTCTTCTACCCAAAGAATTGAACAAAATATTAGGAGACAACAATTTTTTCGGCGCTTCCGAGGGACAAGTTTATTATTATTATTATTATTATTATTATTATTATTATTATTATTATTGCTGCGGCTGCTGCTTCCTTTCCTATAAAGGGGGTGTTTGGCAAAGTAGTGGGAACTGTGGTTTCCACCACAAAACCAGTTATGAACAGTAAAAAGCTCTCACATGCTACAGTAATAATAAAAAAATTGCTACAATGTAAAGTTCTCATATGCTACAGTAAAAGTGGTTCTCACCACTGGTTTCCATCACTTTCCAAACACCCTAAAAGTTTGACCAAGTACATACTCTCCTATGTTGAAAGGCGTGAATAAATTTTTGTAATGTATTGACAATATGAACTTGGACGGAGAAAAAAAAAAAGGAATGATCTTCAAAAGAAGAAGACAATAAGAAAAGACATAAAAGAAGCCGTGAGGGGCTTGAAGTTTTGACTATATATATATATATATATATGTAAATTGAGTGGATTGTTTTTATTTATGTGTCGTGAAACCATAATATCTACGAAAGGGACGTACTGGAAGGACATACGAAAGTCAAATGAAATGATTCAATACGCAAAATTTGTAAAGAATATATAATTAGACACAGGAATTCGTCATGCCCAAGAATTCTAAAATCCTTAATTCTATCACCAACTTCTGAAATTAGAGAAATAGGAGTTCTAATTTTCTTTCTTTGCTTTTGTTTATTTCATGCTTAACAAGTCATGAAGAAAACCAAGCTGGGTTTAGTCCACGGCCACGACATAGGGAAGGAAAAAAGCAAAATGTTGAAATTGTTAAAGTTTGAATGGAATGAAAAATGCTATAGACAACCAATAGTTCCACCTAAGAATTTTATAAAGTG